>JAUJYR010000016.1:0-17287 GCA_033995805.1 Hermannia gibba
AGCATAAAAACCTGAAGCGTGAAATTTTTTTAATGATTAACATAGCTAGACACTTTTCATCAAATATTTGACTAACTTTTATTTATCTAATTTGATATTTTGTCATATTCTTTCAAAAAAATTATTTTAACCAACCATCCTACGTAATACTGGTCTAACATTTTGTTGTTACCTTTTCAAATTCATGTTTGTTCATTAAAATGTCCTTGTGATAAAACCTGAACCGTCTATTTGTAATAAAAATTTTTTTTTGAATAATATGAATAAAAAGCTGTCAGATTTTTCTCTTCTTAGTAATAAATAATTATAATTTATGAAAAACATTCTTTGAAATTGGTTTCAATGGCAAAGATTGGAATTGTTGAGTGAATGTGAAGCAAATAACATCAAACATGAATTTCCATAGCAATATAATTTAAATAAAGCAAAAAATAATGCAAAACTATTTTAAAATTTTAGAGCATAAAACAAAATTTTTCATTTGTTAAAATGAAAAATGGGAAATATGAGAAATGGATGGCAAAAAACATGTATATCTTATATGATATCTTATATCTAGCAAGTATATGATACAAATATCATATATTGCTTGAAATAAAGAAAATTGTTATTCAGTAAAAATTACTTATAAACCTGTATTTGTATATATATTTTAAAATATCTTTTAGAATTAGGCAGACTTATAAAGATAAGTCTGTCTAATTCTAATTTCAATAAATATATAATTACTATAATCAATAACAATACAAATTTTAAAATGATTTTGGAAAACTGAAATTGGTTTTTAAAATCTTATAGAATTTTGGAAAATAATGTTCTGTTGAAAAAATTATGTGCTAATGAACTGTTTCAGTTAGATTTCAGAGCGATATATAATTAAGATTGCCATAGAGTTTGCATAACTTAACATTAAAGTTGGTATATATAACCCACTATGCATAAAATGCATTGATTTGAAGCCTTGAATCATCTGAAATCCCTCTCAAACAGTCCGTTCGCACCCAATTTTTTCAGCATAACATGATTTTGCAAAGCTATAAGATTTTAATAATGAATTAATGATTAATTGAATTATATTTATTTGGCAGTTATTATTATTCTGAGATTTTTAAAGCCTATAATTATTTTGAATTTGAAGTGAATATAAAGAACAGCGATTAATAGAAAAGCAGAATAATATTCAAAGCGATGGCACTGAAGTGAAAGACCTCAATGAGATGGTGAAGATCGATGATGTCTTTCAGATTCCCAAAAGAATTTGGGATCAGCTTTTCGGGCATGTATTAGAAATTTATTCGTATTTCATTCAATCAAATCTAATATATTTTACTTTCTTAAAAACTTTAGTTATCAGCAAACAGGTGTCCAATGGCTTTGGGAACTGCATAAAAATGGCTGCGGAGGTATAGTTGGCGATGAGATGGGTTTGGGAAAAACCATTCAAGTCATAGCTTTTCTCTGTGGTCTCAGTTGTAGTCGTTTTCATGATTTCAGAGATTTGTATGCATCGACTTTACTTATCCTTTTATTCAGGAAAAGTAGTTATTGGTATTAATTTAGTGTCCAGTATATCAACATTAATTATGAGTAGAGAGCAGAATAAAAATGAAAATAAACGTTTAATTATTGGACGATCTATCTTGTAATAATTAACATCAGCGCGGGATTAAAACTAAAGAGTTCTGATTAAGTTAGCAGTTAACACAATAAAATATTTTTATGAAAATAATTAACAGTCAAAAGTTTTAGGTTTAATTTAATCAATAGTTCAATAACTGTATTATTAAATCAAACTCGCTCTTATTTTATTGCCGACTATAAGAGAGTGCAACAATTAAAAGTTTATTTTCATTTCTTCCACTCACTGATGATGAGTATATGCCTGTATATGATCACGATTAAGGCCAATCAGTTTTGCCATCACCTCCTTTTAGTATGTTTTTACTTAAAAATATTTACGATTATAATTATATTCTTAAATAATGGAAATTATAAAATTAGATTTATATAAAACTACACAACAGAATGAGTATTATTTTTGAATAAATAATTTGATAAGTTGTCATTTTTATCTTTTCAATTTGTTACTTATTAAGGAAAACACAATTAAATGATATTTGCGATGAAACAA
The DNA here is from genome assembly GCA_033995805.1 of Hermannia gibba. Taxonomy (NCBI): domain Eukaryota; kingdom Metazoa; phylum Arthropoda; class Arachnida; order Sarcoptiformes; family Hermanniidae; genus Hermannia; species Hermannia gibba. Next base: position 2,132 of record JAUJYR010000016.1, read on the forward strand.
CTGATTTAAATTTTTTGCTATAGATATACATCATTAGGTCCTGTTATACTTGTATGTCCGGCAACGGTAATGCATCAATGGGTTGCGGAATTCCATAAATGGTGGCCTTATTTTAGAGTTGCTATTCTTCATCAGACGGGTTCTTATGCAGGAAATAAAGTATGACTTATGACAAATTCCAATAATTTTGAAAATAATTTTTTTACATTTCACAATATATTATTAACTGAAATATTGAATCTATTATTTTTCACACAGCAATCATTGATTAAAGGGATCAATAAAACTAATGGTATTCTGATTACATCGTATTCAGGAGTTTTTAATTATCACAAACAATTACTAAATCATGACTGGCATTATGTAATTCTTGATGAAGGACACAAAATAAGAAATCCTGACGCACAGGTCACACACGCTTGCAAAATGGTTTGTTAATTAGTTTAAGTGAATTTAGATTAAAACATAAACCACTTGACATGCAGTTCAATACACCGCATCGTATTATACTATCCGGTTCTCCCATACAAAACAATCTGAGAGAATTGTGGTCTCTTTTCGACTTTGTATATCCCGGAAAATTAGGTACTTTACCGGTGTTTATGGAACACTTTGCAGTTCCTATCACTCAAGGAGGTTATGCCAATGCAACTCAAGTTCAGGTAACTAATACTTTCTTAATTATTTATTTATATTTCAATCAATTTAATTATTATATCATTAATTTTAGATACAAATCGCTTATAAATGTGCGACTGTTTTACGAGATTCTATCAAACCTTATTTATTAAGACGTATGAAAGATGAAGTGAAATCGTGTCTGACATTACCGCCGAAGAACGAACAGGTCTTGTTTTGTAGACTAACGGATGAACAGAGAAATCTTTATAAGCAATACTTAGACTCATCTGAAGTCAAGGATATTATAAGAGGCAGTACTCAGATATTTGTTGGGTTGATAAACATTCGTAAGATATGCAATCATCCGAGTCTTTTTCTCAAAAATTCTGATCTAAATATCAATAAAAACGATTGCGATTATTACAAGAGGTCCGGAAAAATGATTGTTGTCGACGCTTTGTTGAGATTATGGCATAAACAAAAGCATAAAGTCCTTATATTCACACAAAGCAGACAAGTAATTAAATTTAACTATTATCGACCATTGATTATAAAATATTTAATTTTTCGATCAGTTCCTCAAAATATTGGAAAACTTTGTTAACTATAGAGGTTATGCATATTTGAAAATGGATGGGTCGACAAGCGTTCAATCGAGACAACCAATGATTAAACAGTTTAATGAAGTGAGTTATAAGAAATTTTAGATCTTTATTTGATAAATGCTTTAAAACATAACAATCTTTTATAGGACCCAAAAATATTTGTTTTCCTACTGACCACTCGTGTGGGCGGAATAGGTGTAAACCTGACCGGAGCCAATCGAGTGCTGATATACGATCCCGATTGGAACCCAAGCACTGATATTCAGGCGAGAGAGAGGTGTTGGCGCATCGGTCAGAACAAAACAGTCACTATTTATAGATTGCTTTCTGCCGGAACTGTTGAGGAAAAGATATATCACAGACAAATATTTAAACAATATTTGACAAATAGAGTTCTCAAAGATCCCAAGCAAAGAAGATTTTTCAAAACTAATGATTTGCATGAATTGTTCACTTTGGGCTCGGATTCAAATAATACAGAATCGAGTGCTATATTTGCCGGCACTGATTCTGAAGTGAAAGTTAATCCAAATGCTAAAAAACCCAAAACTAAATACTCGAACCAACAGAAATCCAATGCTTCCCAAACACAACTTCCGCCCGAAAAAGTTGAAGAATTGAGAATTAGAGCAAAATTATTGAGTAAAATGATTGCCGAAAAATTTTCAAATAAAAATGAAAAACTAATGACTGATACGAATGAAGAAAAGGGTAAAGAAATTGAAACAAAAAAGAAAATGGGCATTAAATTCGAAGGAAAACGTATTAAATATCTTGTAAAACAAGACCATTATATAGAATTAGTTCCTGAAAAACAGAAGAACGCTGAAGACGAATATGTGTTGAAAAAATTATTCAAAAAATCCAAAGTTCACAGCGCACTACAGCATGATGTCCTTGAGTGTAACTCTAGTACTGATTTTGCTTTGGCTGAAAGAGAAGCTGAAACTGTTGCAAAACAAGCAATCAATGCATTAAAAAGATCGAGAGAACTATGTTTTGCCGGTCAATCAGGCAGTAATTCTTGGAATGGACTCAATTCAATTGCAGTGAATAAAAAGTTTGGACAAAAAACAAAATCTAATGAATCAGATAATTGTGTGTCAAGCAGTTCATTGATGAATGATATGAGAAAGAGAAATAAATTCCAACCCGAACCTGAATCAGCTGTGATGAATGATAGCGGTATATCTGGTTCTACCTCTGAATACGACACTCTTCTGACTGATATGAGAACATATATAGGGTTTCGGTCGAGTAAAAGTGGCGAAGCGTCCACTCAGGAATTGCTCGAAGCCTTCAAAACAAGACTACCTCCACATCAAAGTGCACTTTTCAAGTCATTGCTTTATCAATTATGTAATTTTCATCGCAGGTCTGATAAAGTCGGTGTTTGGACTCTGAAATCAGAGTTTAGGTGACATTTTATTAGTAATTATTTAATGAAAATTTATATCAAATATTTTTTAATTTGCGAATATATTTCAAAATCAATTACTTGTCAACATAGAAGTATTTATTTCTGTTTTTGAAAAGTTGAATCATTGAAACTAATATTGAATAAAATATATTTAAAACTAAAAAGAGTTGATTGATATTTCTCTCGGTTTTGAAATTTTATGCTTCACGTAAAAAACAATTAGTTATTGTCTGGCTTTCCCCACACTGTAAAATATAGGTCAGGCTCTAGATTATTGGTTACAAGTATTGCATTCTGAATGTATAACAGTGTAATCATGTAATAATCTATTTATGAAAAGTAGGTAAGGAATCGCAACCGGATTCGAGGGAGACTTAAACTTGAAAAAATAGCTAAATTTAACTGTTCATTATGTACAGCGCACGCAAATTAATGTTTAGATGTAATGATTAATGTTTTCTTTTGCATAATACTTCAGATTTACCGATAATTATATTTTAATCGTTCAAATTTGTATAATTTCCAGTTTTACTCTGATGTTACTATTTTAGTAATGTCTAGGAATTATAATAATAGCTTATCAAAAATCACTCTTGAAAAATACATGTATATATGATTGATTGAAAATTTTCTGTAAAACCATTCACACTGTTAGATTTATTAAAGTCATCGATAGTTATAGAATAAAAGTTGATTTATTTTGAGACAAAAAAATTTATTAAAAGTCAGTCATAAGAAAAACAAGTATTTAGTTCTGGTGAGAAAATAGAATGGTTTTTCCCATTGATCTCAGTTTATATAATTTAATGTTAAACTTATGTAAACCAGAAGTTCATTCAACGAATGATTTTTTGTGCGGTGACCCCCTTTTCGACAAAGAGGATGGCAAAAGTCACACCGGTATATAAGTTAACTTTAAATACTAAACATTCACACTTAATCTTTGCCTTAAAACTTGTGAAAGTTCTTTAAATGAAAATTCTTGTTTGACAGTGAATTTGATAAAAAGTTAATAAACTTCACTTTTGAATAAACCAAATAGTAAGTCATGAAATCATTTTTAATAAGTGAAAAATCTTAATTGGATTAAATTGAATGAAAATAATCTGTTTCTTCTAAACTCATTTATCTTGAAAATCAATATTTAAATTAACTTATAATTAATACTTTATCTGTATTTCTCTGCATTATGCCTAACCTATTGAACTCTATAATTGAAATGTTTGTATTGTATGATAAATACAAATTGATGATACAATTAAATGCATCAATTCCATAGATCAATAGTTTACTAGTCGTATTTATATTTCCCAAATATTAATCAAATCCATTAAATGTCTGAATGTTAGAAAACCTGATGCATGAATATTGTTGTAAATGAATTGTATGTGATGTGAAAGGGAAAGCTTGTACTTCCCTGTCTTATTGTATTAAGTGTTTGTTCCAGAACTTTGAGTTTTTGCATCAAAAGTAATATTTAAAAATATGTTTAAAGAATTAGAGAACAATTGAAGTGAAATCTATAAAAGAGTTTAAGTGACACAGTTTTTCTCATTTGTTTCTAGTATTCATCCAAAGCATCGGAAATTTATTTTATAATTCAAATAGGATTGAATGCAAATCCTATTCTTGATTATGATATCAAAAAATCTTTTATTTTTTATCATGTCTTCAATATTGATTGTATTGGCCATAATTCCATGCATAAATGGTGATCAAAAGTGGTATTATCAGTCAGATTTATCCCAAGAAGAATCACAATCTCATTTCAGAGATGCAAAACCTTTTGATACTATCGATAGATCTGATAGTGAAACAAATACAACCGGTCTTTATTATTCATCAGATATTTTCGATCAATTGAATAAACAAAATAAAACAAATGAGACATTCAGTGCAGATATCTCTGGAAGAAGTGCTAAAATGTTTGATTTGGATGATTTTCAACGCGAGCCCCGAATAATCAATGACAAAGAATTGTCGATTAAAGGCTTTATTCCAATCGTTGGCTTCGGTAATGATAAACACGACACAGAAGATAAACCGTCGAAACAGAACGAAGAATCAGACTTTCAGCCATATATGAGTCAATCATATCCACAGCAAATGAATGGTGGATTTTCTCATCAATCGAATACACAAAAACATGTTTCAAGACCTGAAGACCAAAGATTCATTGGAGCGGCCCTTCAAGGTCTGGCCGCCACTCTGTCTGGAAAACCAACGCGAAAGCAAGGTTTCGGTTATGAACCCACAAATTTTGGATATAATAATTTGGGTCAAAACGCTGGATGTGTTTGTGTCCCATTTTATATGTGTAAAAATGGATATTTAACTGAAAGCGCAAAGAATTCAATTCAGAAATCGCCAAATATAGAAACAGCCCAATCAATCATCAATCAGTTTGCTTTACCCGCTCAATACTCTCAGCCTCAAAATTCATACCAACAAAAACATCAGATCTCGAGTCAAAGTGAATTTTTACCAATTGATGAAAGAAGTATAGATGGTAGCCATCAGTCACAGTCATATTCAGCAAATAACGTAAGTGAACCCCAATTTAGCTTATTATAAGTTAATTTGATTGGCACTTTTGGTGAATGTTTTTTAAACAAAATCACGGTTCAAAACTTGACATTTATTTATAGTTTAAAATAAAAGGACCCCATGTTTTATAAATTATAATATTAATTAAAAATTTTCAAATTATTTATAAAATTAGAGTTCAGCCCCACAATATGCTGATGATGTATTAGCCCGTATGCTAGGAGTTCGTTCTGATGGCTGCGGAGTTCTAAGAACTTGTTGTCGACCACCTATTCCGGAAACTGAATTACTTTTAGGAAGTTTAACGGATTTTCCATCTCATGCCAATTTTCCGAGTCAGCCCAGTCACTTACCAGGATATTCTGAAATCAACAAACGATACACTCATAATCAACAGCCAAACATTCAGCAATATCAGGATTATATCAAACCTCAACGACCCTACAAATATGACTTTCAAAACAAGAGACCCATTGAGGCATTTCCATCACAGGTTGTTCAGGCCAGTTATGGATTCCCACCAAAACATTTGAATCATAACCAAAATTATGGATCACACTTACAACAGGTTATTCCACAAATTCCGATTCCAGTCAAACAAGAATATCAATTCAATAAACCTGTACACCATAGACCAGTGTCTGTTTATCCAGGTTTTCAACCCCAACCATCTCCTCATTCGTTAGATGATATCGATTCTCATCAAAGTTACGGAACATGTGGTATAAGACAAGCGGTTGGTATTCATGGCAGAGTTCAGAATCTTAATTACCGCGAAAGCTCAACTGAATTTGGGGAGTTTCCGTGGCAGGTGGCCCTCCTCAAGCGATTGGGACCAGCGGATAGTCTTTATGTATGCGGTGGAGCTATTATTTCACCATTGTTCATTGTAACAGCAGCTCATTGTGTCAAAAAGTAAAGTTTACTTCAAGTTTAAATAATTTAATTTAATTAAATAATTTAAATCTTAGATACCAAGCAAATGATCTCAAAATCAGACTCGGAGAATGGGATGTTCACAGAGAAGACGAATTTTATCCCTATATTGAAAAATATATCGATGACATTATAATTCATCCGGAATTCTTTCCGGGAAATCTATTAAATGACATCGCATTGATACGAATGGAAACACCACTTGATCTGCATCAATACCCTCATATCGCACCGGTTTGTTTGCCTGAACCGTACGAGATCTTTGCAGGTCACCGATGCTTTGTCAGTGGTTGGGGTAAGAATTCATTTGGACATCAGGGAGAGTTCCAAAGTGTTCTCACCAAAGTTGATGTACCCGTTCTAAGTCATGGGGAATGTGAACATGCTTTGAAGAGAACCAGATTAGGATACAACTATCAACTTCACCCATCCATGATCTGTGCTGGAGGTGAACCTGGGAAGGATGCGTGTGAAGGTATATTTTCATAAAGTATTAAAACAAAATTATTCACTCAATATATTGTTTGACAAAAGGTGACGGAGGAAGTGGAATGGTTTGCGATGTCAGAGGCATCTGGAAAGTGGTGGGGCTCGTGAGTTGGGGTGTAGGTTGTGGTCAACCTGGAGTGCCGGGTGTTTATACAAATATGGCTCATATGAAACCATGGATTGATAGCATTGTATTACGCTATAGTTCAGGATCTATTGGTTCTGTTGGAAACTTGAACACTGTTTATGGTGTTATCAGTGAAAGAAGTTTTGAAAATAACAAGAACTCCACTGAAACTAATGAAAAACATAATAGGGAGACATCCGATGATTTCGAGACATCATCTACTACTTTGAGTTCTGTTTAAATTTTGAATAATATTTCTTATATTTATATTAATACTTAAATTGTTAAGTATTTTCATCATTATCATCGAGTTGACTGATAATGCATAACAAATTTATATTTAATTTTTGTAAATAATTAGTGTATGTATTTTAACATAATTCAAATTATTTTTATAATTGCATTTATCTTTCTAATCAAATTATCATTTAATATCTCAATAAACATTAATGTTTAATTCAATTTATAAGAAATTAATACTGAACGGACTTAAGGCTATATTTTGGCATTTGAATGCTGTAGAATACAATCCTTAACCACAAAAATGCCTTCCCTTGTTTGACTTTGAGCTGAGACTCCAGCAAATTAATTAGGCTCATTTCATCAAATTTGAAAATAGTCTCAGGTCGAGGTTCTGCCGTAATTGTGTGTTAACTAGAATAAGGTTCTGATTTTTATCATTAATGCTTCGAATTTTGAACCTCCGGATCTCTGATCTCGAAACTGAGGTTATAATTTATAACTTATAAACCACACGTAAGGTTTAGCTCTATCTCATCCAGACTCAAGCTTTAGTCAAAACTAGTCAGCCCGTCGTTAAAAAGAAAGAACGGAATGTTTCCGAAAATATCCATAAAGTCTTATAAAGTGTTGGATTTAAGGTTTTTTAATACTATAATTAGAAATAATATCGAAGATTATATTTATAAATTATAATCATAAAGACGTTATAGAAAACCATTTAAGAAATGGCGTTTATGTTATTAATTGTAATAATTGTGGGAAAAGATATATCGGGGAAACGCAAAGATATTTCAAAACACGACTCGAAGAACACAAAGCCGATGTCAAACATTCGAGAAAACAAAAGTCTGCAATCGCTGAACATTGCAATGGAAATATGCATGAAATGAATTGGAAAGAGTCTAAAGTTATTGCATATAATGATAATTATTTTGAAAGAAAGATAAATGAAGGACTTGTTATTCGTGGTTATGATGAAACATCACTTCTAAACAGAGATCTGGGTTTCAATATTAACAATATGTGGAAATCTGTAATAGAGAAGCGCGCATAACAATTAATTTTAAGTTTATTTGAATCGTTGCTGTCTTTCATAATTTTAATTTATTTATATTTATATCCCTGAGGAAGACTACACAGTCGAAAGCGCTCGGATGTCGTCTTTATTTTTTGAATAAATACTTAATTTTCACTAAGATTAAAGAGTTTTAAGCTTTAATTAAAAATATTTAAAATTATTCATTGAAAATCGTAATTAACCATTTGTTTAATCATGATAATTATATTAATGGCTATTAAATTTTGAGTCTTGTTTGAATGAAATTCATGATAAAACTAAAATGTGTTCGACTGTATGTAATATGCGGTTAGAATTCGTCGAAATTTATTAATTCATTAAATTATTATTTAATTAAGTTTTTGTGAAAAATATTTCAGAAAAGTGGACCCTGCAATATCATGCAATTCCTGCTTATCGAAATTGTATGAATTTAACTACAAATATTAAATTAACATAGACTAGCAATGTTAGTGAAGCAAGTTGCAAAAAATTTGCAAATCTTACAAATCTTAAAGACTTTATTTAGAACGTGACTGCATATACAGTATAGCATATTTATTACAAATAACAAACTTTAATAATAACATATTAAAGTTTAGTTAAACAAGTAGTCATACTAATCACTCTTAACATTAATAAGTTTCGAAACCAATAGTAAAATATCTGAAAAAATACTTACACACAATAATGAATTCACAAAAAAATTAATTTAATTAAAATTGGTATAGAAATCAATGTACACAGATAAACAGATTGGTCTGAATGCAGTGTTGAACACAATTCAATTAAATCAAAACATGCAACATATGTAATGCTTATTGTGTTTTTCTCAAAAATATAATAAGTGTGCGGAGACTTGAATGCATTGAAAATATCTATGTTGTATAGTATAACGGTGTTTGATTCTTGTATTGATTAGCGATTTAAAATAAAATCTGGATTATTGAAAATAATTTTGAGTCGTTTTCATTAAAAACATATAATATAACAGTAAACTACTGTTATCAAAGCGCGATTTAATATTTTGTAATGTCTACGTGAAGTCGAATATCTCGAAAACTAAGACTTGCATCAATAATTTCTTATGTATTCTTAATCAGCATAAATTTATCTATTGGCTATTTTACTTTTTCGATTCTATTATGTGACACACAGACGGACAGACAAATCAAATACATAAACTCGATTTTTTAGAATCGCGCTAAAAATACCCTAAACTCGATAAGATATTTATAGTTTTTCTGTATAAAACAGTACATTGGTTGATAATTTAAAGGTGCGTATAATAAATAAGCATACTTACTTAGTTTAGGGACACTTTAAGAAATTTAATTTATAAAACCATTCACTTAATAATAAAATTTAAACTACGTGCGATAAAGCAACTAATTTTAATTATGTTGTAGATAATATAGATGATAATGATGTAGATGTATTAAAAAAATTACATCAAAGAGTTGCTATACCTAGGTTATATTAGATTATATAAGTTAACAGCTGATAGTTTGTATAGATAAGAATAAATATTATAAAGACAAGTTCAAAGAATAATTCATAGTATTGTTAAGGTTTGTTTGGAAGTAAGTTGTTTGTGTGTCACTGACAATAATGGTGGATACGCTTGAAAAGTTTTGTGGTGAAAAATTATGGGTAAAAAATGTTTTTCTCTAACTTAATATTAATATATTCTTCCATTTTCAAAAGTTTAGCTTTTTTTAATTAAATTTTTAAAAAATAATCTTAGCAAAGATTTTCTGTATTGTAAATTAAGATTTATAATCAGGGTTGGGCATTATGGTTGTACAAACCACCTAAAATATTAAGTGTCAGCGAAAGTTGGGGTAATAGAAGTAAGCCATGGTTTGTTAAAGAAAAAAATTATTATATTATTTAATATGCTTTAGATGTCCTCGGCAGTTCCTAGTCCTTCCTAGACACTTCCTAGCAAATTACAGTGAAACCTGAGTTAGGTGACACTGGATTGAAACTATCCAAGCGGTCACCCCACCTAGTAGATTTTTTCTTAACTCAATATACACTGGAAAATATTTATGACTTTTAATAGAATAATTAAGATAGATAAGACATTAGACATCTTTGTCTGATAGTAAGTCGTGGCATTGTTTAATTTAATTTAGTGTTAATTTAAAATTTTTAATTGTTTAAAAAATTAACAAATAAACTTACAAAATATTTCTTTACTTTTAAATAGTTTCTACTGTATTTTGAGTTGAGAAAAAATCTACTAGGTAAGGTTAGAGCTTGGATAGTTTCAATCAATCAGTATTGTACATCGTTTATAGGCAACTAAACTGTAAATATAAATTAAAATTTAAAAATAACCTTTTAAAACATAACGTATCTGAACAATCTGTAAAAACTAATAGAAGTGCTGAATTCTATCAAAAATTTTAAATCAAAGTGATGTAGACATTCAAACAAGTCTTGATATGGTTCATAAAATTAAGACAAATTATTCAAATCAAAATTACATTCAAAACAATCCCAAAAATACTGATTGTTCAATTAATGCAATAATTAATCACTTTATTTTAATTTAAAAATCAAGAACAAAATTTTTGGTAGCAAGTCAGATATAAGAAACAGATTTTCTTAGCACCATTGAGTTGCCTATAGCCAGTGTAGACTGTATATTCCATTAAATTAGTTTAAAAAAATTTTGAGTTTATGTTTCATTATTAATGAATCATTACTAGAGCTTCCAACATCTATGAGTTATATAGCAAATATACTAATAGTATGAAAAGTTCAGTCCAGTGAACATCGCTAATATTTTCAAAATAATGACAGAAATAACATATGAGCAATATCTGAGTAATAATATTAAAAAGTCAAATTTAATATTTTACTTTTAATAAACTATTCAATTAATTAATTACAGATTTTTAAACTTTTTTTAGTCAGTGTTGATGTTGAAAGGTCATATTTTATGAATAAAAATTTACTAAATGATAAAAGAACAAATTTAACAGAAGTTCAAATCGGAATGTATTTAATATGTCAATTCAATAAAAACATTTGTTAAATTTTATTTGACTATAATTTTATTTCTCATATAACCTATAAACTTGCTTTTGATACTATTAGCAATATTCTATATAGTTTGCACGTATTCCCAGCGTCTCTAGTCATTATTTTCATTATTTTATGTGATTGAAATAATAGCAAGCATTTAGACATTACAGAAAAGCAAACATTAAAAACTTGTTTCTAAGCATGGTTAAACCAGTCCATATTCTGAACACTTTAATGAAGTATAGGGCGAGAAATACATTCAACACATTTTAGATTATTTGCTAATTAAAGATTTTAAACGCAAAAGAAATTCAAACAAATGTTTCAATCAATGGATACCTATAACTAATTCAAATGTCAAAACGGATAATATTACAAAAGTTGAGACATTGTAATCACTGAAAAAACATTGAATCAAAGAAAACAAATCAAAACAGAGCCTAAATTCTTAGTAAGAATAAAATCTTTTATTGAATTTCAAAGAATTCAATCGATTCCTTACATCATATCATGAATGACTTCTCTTATGGCATCTTTGATAATGAGACGCAACGACCGATCGTGAGGTGTTAGTCATATGCGGTTTATTGGAGAACTCGATACGGATCGTATATATCTATTAAGTTAATTGTTTCTTATGTTAAAATATTAATTAATCGCCAAATCATATTATTATTAATCAAAGAGATTAAATTTTAGTCGCGTTCCTAATTAATCCATTCTATCATTGTTTGTTTGTTATGTTTGTAACGCAAACACATATTTGGTTAAAGACTTACGGCATTAAAACATTGGCCACATTCTCATCACTGTATACATTAATTGGGGAATTATATTGAAGGTGAACCACTCCAGGGTTGTTTTGATTGACCCCTTGACCATACTATCAAAATTAGATCAACACATGAGCCCAATGATCCAAATAAGAATTCCTACCTTTGTCATGGCATCTTGCAATTTGGGTGGTTGAGGTGTTAAAGTGCGCGGCAAATCATGCCAAGTGGGACCTTCCATATGTCTTAAATAAGAACCTGTGCACCAATCTCTACGCACTTTAGGTCGAGGCTCTATCAAAGGCAGAGTGCGATATGTCTATAGAAAATTAAAGATAAATCTATTAATTAAATAAACATTTGTGAAAACTCTGTACTTGTTTAGTTATCGCCCATTGTTCTCTAGCTTTTTCTCTCAGATAATCCTCAGTATTCGATTCGGGTTTTCGTATCGACGATTCGTAACCCGGGGTTATGTTTGGAATAACCCCTCTATTGGTCGGCAACGGTCTGTACGGTGTGTGACTCGACGGTGGTTCAGATGAATAGGCAGGAGATACAGAAGGAGACAGTGGCGGAGCTTTTAATTTAAGATAAATTTGTAAACAATTTCTTATTTATATTTTGTTCGAATAGTAATATGATTATGAAATAATTGTTAAAATAAACGAAAATTACTACAATGATGAATAACTATTTAAGTTTAATACCCGGACTCCTTCCCTGCGGGCGCTGAACCTGTACATTGAGAGTATTTCCTGAAGTATTAATTAAATCTCTGGCAGCCGAGTGTGTGATCGGTGGGGATGTCGTTGATCTGTTACCGATGTGTAGCAGAACATCACCAGATCTGAGACCAGCATCCGATGCAGGGCTTCCCGACTGAACCTTAAAATTTAAATAATATTCTTATATGAAAGAAATTATTTGTTAAATTTTTTAAGTCTACTATTCTGTCAAATCATTCAAATAAACAAACATTTCATTCTTTAAACTGAAAATTAATACTTGAATGAGATCTTTGTATCAATAGTCAGATTATCATTAATATAATTGTCGTCTATTAAGTGTTTCAATACATGTTTTCTCAAATCATATTAAGCTGTATATAAACAGAGATTATTGTATGGCTTCGAATAATCAAATTTTTCAATTTAATTGATTTTAATTAATAGCTGAAAATTATATTGAGTTTTGGTATAAAACTATTGACGTTGGAAATGACGAATTCCTAACCGATTGTAAACTTATTTTACAGCAAATTTTCATCAATTTTTATGAAAGATGTGAACAAAAACTTAATACAGAAAAGTTAATCAAAAATACGTTAATTCTAATGGAAAAACACTTGATTGATAAAAAGTCAGGTCGTTATGAATCAAGTAATTGTCAACTCTTAAGCGATGAAATCGAAAGGGTTTCAAATATAGTCGAAAGACTTCTTAAACTATTAGTTCCTGAAGATGTCATAAATATTAATTATGTAGATATCAATGATAGTACAAAACATGACAACAGATTCACATCAGACGAATCTTTATCGGTATTAATTTTAATTAAATCACTACTAACTCAAGCCGTTTTCATTCCGATAATTAACATAATAACCAACGAGAAGTGGATATTTTCTCAGTTAATTGTTTTATGCAAACAGTCAGACAATTATCAATTAGTCATATCTTGTGATAGATTTGATTGCAGTACAAAACAATTACACAGTACAAATTGCAAAGTACAAGGACTTACAAGTATTGAACAAACTAATGATTCGCATGAATCTAATAATATTTTGATTAATCGGATCAAAAATCTAAAATTATCTCAAATAAGCAGTTCATTGACAACTATGGGATCAAATATTGATTTAACGAATCGAATCAGTTCCAAAAATAGCTGTGAAAATCTGGACATTTACTCCACTACTGAAGAACGAGGTATTGTATAATTATTTATTTAAAGTTTATTCAAAGTTTTGCTTTTTATTTAATTTATTATTTACTTAAAGATAGCGCAAGAGGTGATTATTTAAGTGATTTCAGTGGAAACGAATCTAATGATGAATATGCAGTCGAAGCACTTGAAGCTGAAGATATAGATTCGAAAATATTTACAAATATAACAATTCCTAATACTAAAGAATTTAAGGATCAGTATAACTCTCAATACATTCTCTATTGTATAGAATATGACGGATTATTTCAAGAGAGCGATGATTCTGTACCTAAAACTCAATCAAATCCATATTTGGTTAAGAAATCAGTTATCGTTTACCGACGATTCAGTGAATTCATAACTTTGCAAAAAATTTTAGAAAAGAATAAACAGTTTAAAAAACTAATGAAACCCATCAAAAAGCCCTCATCTATTCAAATAACAACTCAAAATTTGTTAGCTATTGCCGGATCCAGTAATACAAAGTTAGATTCATCTACTGTTGAATTCAGGAGAATATTCTTGCAAACATTCTTAAGAGAATTATGTAATAGAGAACCGATCAGTCAATCATCAGACATGCATCAATTCCTGGCCTATGGAAGTGATGCTCGATTAGCTTTTGTTAGAACTAAAATTAATAATAGTTTATCACTTAATATCGATAGTGTTTTGTTCAAAGGTATGAAGAACGCCATCAGTATAATAAAGACTGCTCTACCGGTTGAACCACAAATCGGTACAATTGATCCCACTATTAATGATCACTTTCTCGAAAATTATAAGTTAAGCGTCAAATCTATTCAAACTAAAGTTGAAAACAATAATGTTATGCAATTGGAGAAAAAGCTGAGCCAATGGATTGAAAGTAAATCTGAGCTGACTTTAATCGATTACACGATTGATAGCGGAGATAAGACTTTAGAAAATACTGAATTCGTGCCATTTTTAGCTAATAATGAAGGTCTGGGTCCTCGATCTCGAGGTGATGGTTGTGAAGCCAATGATTTTGGCTCTAATATTGTATTTGAACAAAATGTAATCAAAGTCCCCGAAGAAAAGATAGAAACAAAGTTAAAAGAAGATTTAGAACAAAATAGTATCCTATCTTATCATCTGATAAATACATCAATACTTTTCTTCACCAATAATGTGATGCATGTTTGGTATTTGATTTCCACACGACTTATACATATATTCTTCGATATTTTGATTGATGAGTGAGTTTATCATAAAATTTTAATAAATAAAATTATTAAAAATTATAATACATTGGAAATATTTTGCAGATATATAAAGCAAAATTTGGAAAAATTGTTAACTAAAGAATTAATCCTTGGTTTAAGCCATAGATTACACATAGCTTT
>JAUJYR010000017.1:0-17151 GCA_033995805.1 Hermannia gibba
TCCTAAACATCAATGTAGCATTATTCCTTATTCATCATCGTATATAAAATAGGCATTAAAACATTTGTTTGTAAATTTAAGCCTTTTATTAATGTTTAATTAAATTGAAAACAACATCATTGAATCCGTCTCATCAAGACCTATTCATTGATGTATGATATGTCTGCAATAACTGCCTCTAAAATTGTTCATTTCACAAAAAATTATATTAAGCAAAAATTTCGTACAAGGTTTAGCCAGTACTTTTTTTTACTACTATAGGGTTTTAAACTTGGGTTCACCGGACAGTCTGATCAGACGGGTAGACAGGCAGACATTTCAAATAGATATTCTCAACCTTTTTTAGATTACGGTAAAATTATGAGCCAGTGTTTGGTCATAAATTGAATGAATGAAATGAGAAAAGCATTATTAAAACAAATTATATTAACATTAATAATAATAAATAAATTTGATTTATGAGTCATAACATTATTTGATTTATTTATAACAGGTTTAATCGATATTACACGAGAAGGTATTCAATAAATCGAATATAGTTTAAGTCTCTCTTTAATTAGCGCTAAAACAAAAGCGCAAACAAATAATATATAAATGATATAACCCTTGAGGTAAAGGCACTGCAAATTTATTTATTTGACTAATTTCACGACCTGTTAATTGTTGTTCAGTATTATAGACATAGAGACAGAAAAATAGAGAACAATTTTATAAAGAAATTTAAGGTATATTTAAATAAGATTTTTAAATAATTTATTATTTCAATTGCATTAATGATGTAAAATTGGATCTATTATTCATCAACAAGTTTTGACTTTGGTCTTGGCTTCTGAATCGGCTGTAAATTAAAAGTTTGAGAAATTAGTAAAGAATAAGAATTGAAGAATAGTGATAGAGATAGGATATTCAGTGGTACAGAATCAGTACCGATACCCTATCACTGGTAATTGATTATAGACTTACGCCTGGACTCATAGCACGAGTAGTTGAAGCTGAGCTACGATTTCTGGCCCTGAGTTTGGCCAAAGCGTTTTCAGACATGTCAGCGCGTTCTTCAGCGTCTTCGAGTTCTTGTTGAACTTTTCTATATTTAGCCAAATTGAGTGCTGCGATCTCTTCTGCCTCTTCGATCTGTCTCTTATATGTCTTGATTTTCTGTTGCAATTTGTCGACCAAGTCTTGGATGCGTTCGTGATTCTTGCGGTCTTCGTCTGCTTGGAATTGCAATTCTTTGATTCTTCGCTCGGCTTTGCGTAAGTTCTTGGACGCATCGCCGTGTCGTCTCTGTTCACTGTCCAACTCCTGTTCCAATTCTCGTACTTTCTGTTCGAGTTTTTGGATAATTTTTTTGCCTCCTTTGAGTGCAGCGGCTTCAGCCTCATCGAGACGGACTTGAAGTTCTTTAATTTGTTGTTCCATAGCTTTACGCAATTTCTCCTGTTGTTGTGCGTGTTCTTGTTCTGCTCTCAGTTCATCTGCAAGTCTGGCGGCGTCAACCATTGCTTTCTTGGCCTTCTCTTCAGACTGTTTCGCCTCATTGAGCATCTCATCCAAGTCTGCCTGTAATGCTTGCATTTCTCCCTCCAATTTCCTCTTTGCGACTGAAAGGGATGCGTTTTGTGCAGACAATTCATTGTTGGATTCGTGCAATTCAGACAACTCTGCCTCTGCACTGCGTCTGGCTCTGTCAGCCTGTAATCCAATGTGAATTAAGTTTTTTAAATCAAAGCTATTTCAATATTCATATACAACTACTGACCTGTTCCAGCAGCTGACGGGTCTCTTCAAGCTCGCCATGGAGTGCATTACATCTTCGCTCTGCCATTGCGTATTGTTCTCGGGCCTCATCTCTGGCACGTTGTTCTTCCTCATAAGCAGTTTGTAATTCTTTCAATGATTGCTGATATTTCTTGATATTTTTCTGTGCCTCAGCATTGGCTTTGTTTGCGTGGTCTAAAGCGATCTCCAATTCATTGATATCACTTTCGAGTTTTTTCTTCATTCTGAGCGCCTCTGCTCTGCCTCTGGCCTCGGCTTCAAGACTGGCCTGCATTGAATCGAGAGCTCTTTGATGGTTCTTTCGTGTGTTTTCGAATTCTTCTTCTTTCTCTTGTAGTCTGCGATCAATCTCTTGTCTGACTTGTGAGAGTTCGAGTTGTGCTCGTAATACTTTGTTTTCTTCCTGTTCAAGCGCTGCCTCGGCTTCTTCGAGAGCTGCCTGAAGTTCTTCCTTTTCCATTTCCAATCGTTTCCTTGACTTTTCCAATTCATGAACACTTCTGCCTCCTTCTCCCAACTGATCCAACAGGTCTTTGATCTCGTCCTGTAAGTTCTTGTTCTCACGTTTCACAGCATCGTATTGTTCTTGGCTCTCTTCATAAGCGGCTCGAAGTTTGAACAGTTCAGTTGAATAGTTGCGGCACTCTTTTTGTGAGGCATCGAGTTCTGCAGCCAAGTCATCGACCTTTTGTTTCCATTCAGAAACAATCTTATCGAATGATTTTTGTTTCTTCTCTAAAGCAGTGGCTAAAGCATTGGCGCGCTCGACCTCAATGGACAAGTCTTCGATCTCTCCACTCAATCGCTGTTTAGTCTTTTCAAGACCTGATATCTTGGCGTTGAGCTGTTCAATGTGTTCGTCAGCTTCTTGTAATTTAACGCCTAATTTCTTCTTCGCTTCTTCTAATTCTTCGAGACGCGCGAGTCCTTCGCTCTCGAATTTGGTACGCCATTGTTGAATCTCAGCATTAGCTTTGCTCAATTGGCGCTGGAGATCAGCTTTGGCTTCTACTTCTTCGTCGAGTGATTCTCGGGCACCGTCTAAGTCATGTTCGAGGTTTCGATATTTGCCCAAAATTGAAGCTCTTTCCTGTTTTATATATCAATAAATTCAATTATTATAAAGTGACAAAATCTTTGACTCAATCATTTCAAAGTATTTCATCAAATAGTTATCAATTATCAGTTATTCTAAAACCTATATATTATTTGTTATGAATTTTTGATATCAAGTATAGCTTACTCTGCTTTCTTCATCAGCAGTTCTCTTTGCCTCATCCAACTGTGCCTGAAGTGATGTTTTCAATTTACCCAACTGTGCCACTTGTGATTCTGCTTCCTCCAGTTGTCTCTGCATTTCTGAATTTTCTATCGCTAACTTCTTTTTAGCGGCATCAAAGTCTCCGAGAGTTCTATTTGTTTCATCTAATTTTCCGGTCACTTCAGACAATTGCATTTCTAATTGTTTATTCTGTTTCTCAGTGTTGGCCTGATTTTTGGTGGCGTGATCTATAATTCCTTGAAGGTCGGATACTTCAGCAGCCAGAGTGGCCCTTTCCTTTCTAATTTTGCTTTGGCTTTATTTAATTGGTCAACTTGTTCACTGAATTCTGCAACGGAATCATTGTGTTTCTTTCTCAGATTGGACATGGACTGTTCGTGTTGAATATTCGATTCTTCGAGATCTCGTCTCAACTTTGACATTTCGGTTTCACGTCGTTTATTCATTTCAATTTGAGAAGAGGTCGCACCACCGGCTTCTTCAAGACGTTCACTCAACTCTTCGATTTCTCGTGAAAGATCTGCGCGTTGTTTCTCAGCCTTAGCACGTGCTTGACGTTCGGCTTCGAGCTCTTCCTCCAGTTCTTCAATTCTGGCCTATTATTATCAATACATTTAGATCACTATTAATAATATCTGAATATTTTGCATAATTAAATGGCAAAAACTTGCATAAGAATCATAATAATAATAAGCCAGGTTACATAATAATTATACACAAATAATTACATTGAGACATAGAAGCAGCATTAACTGTTAGACCACAAGCAAATATAAATATCAATTATTTTAACAATACTTCATATAGGAAATGAACAACACGAGGACTGGTCTGTAAAATGGGGTCCTGAGCTCGTCGTATAATTTTCTTACTATCAGAACTCAAAGTACACGTCGGAGGCATGTATTGAGCCTTAGTCTGCAACGGATAGAACGTGGATCTGTCCCCGAGGGCATCGCTTGCACTCGAAGGCATGGCATTTCGTAGTGGAAATGGTTGCGAAATATTCACATCACTTTCATAAAAATCTTCACTATCCATATCTACAGACACTATCAATACTGTGAACTTCTCTTTAGAAAAAACTGAACTACAGAGTAACTCAACTGTAACTTGTCTTAAATGAAAGTACTGGTTAACAGTCTCAAGCAGTACATGAGGCAATTCTAACGGAATGCGAACTCTAAACACCCCCGACTTTGGGAGTATTCATTGCCTAAAAGTTATATTTTGAAATCCTTTTCTGGAAACTGATTCCAAACTCAGTCCAAAATGAAAAGTCCTCATAAGTCTTATACACCTAAATGCATAACTTGTTCTGCTAGGCGTCTACTTCACTATTAATAGCATCGAATCCCAGCCAATAATTATAATGAAATAAAAATTTCTGCTCTTTTGCCAAAAAATTAGCGAAAATAATTTGTAAATATTTTTACCTGAAGTTCTTTAATTTGTTTCTGCAATTTTGCGACTAAACTCTGTTCATCTTCGAGTTTGGCAGCAATGGCTGCCATTTCCTTATCCTTTCTCTGAATGGTTTGTTCCAATTCCTTCTTATTCTTTTCCAAGTCTGCGACTTCCTCCTGAGCCAGTTTCAGATCGCCTTCAATTTTGCGTTTAGTCTTTTCTATGTCTGCCCTCTGTTTCTTCTCTCTTTCGAGATTGTCTTCGAGTTCATCTAATGTCTGTTCTAACTTGGCTTTCACTTTTTTCAGGTGATTGACTTTGTCTTCAGTCGTTTGCAGGTCTTCAGAAGTCTTTTGACTCACTTCTTGCAAATTCTTTTTTTCTTTATTCAGTTTATTGATGAGTTCGTCTTGAGAGAGGTTACGAATTTGATGATCTTTTGATGATTTGTCCTTTTCTACTTTTTGAAGTGAAAGTTCCATATCTTCGATATCCTTTTTTTGTTGAGAGATTTCTGCCTCCAATTTCTTCTTTTGTGATGTGAGAGCCGAGTGAGCATCTTCTTCATGTCCAAGTCTGTCTTCTAGATCCGAAAGTTGGCTTTCGAGGTCAGACTTTTGTGAAATAACTTTGAGTAAACGTTCCTCAACATCACCTGAAGAAGTTCTTTCAGACTCCAACTGTAGGAATATATCATTCTTTTCCTGCAAAAGCTTAACATTTTGTTTTTCAAGCTCTTTGCGTAACTTTTCCTCTTTCTCAAATGCTTCATGCTCCTTTTTCAATTTCTCCTCCAAAGCCTTCAGTTCATCCTCAACTCGGGCAACATTGAGCAAAGGCTTGACCTTAGAGTACAATTTCCACGACAACCAGTTGCGTAATGTAAGGAACTTTCTGAGATTTCTTTGAATAACCAAAAGTGCAATTCTTTGTTCCTGTAATTTCTTGAAACTCTTTTTGACCTGGTACCATCGGATGTATGCCTGCAGCCAAGTAAGGATTTTGCCCAAACGCTCGTCACGCATCTCTTCCAGACGACCCAGCACACCAGCACGGAAAAAGATCTATTTTTCGTAGACTTTATTATCAGATTATGCTTTGATTGACAAACATAGTGCACATGCCATATATCAGAGAATGTGAGTTGAGTGAATGTTAGAATTTTGACAATATATCGAAACATACCTTTTATTGCAATAGATTTTTTCAAATTTGAATCAAAGTGCAAAGCTTACCTCATTGAGCAAAATTTCAATCATGACCTCTTCATGATATATTCAAGATTTAGTACATTTAAATATCAAGCAATAACATGCAATCGAATGTGCTACATCAAAGTATATATCAGATCTACTGTATTGTTATTTTTTAATAAATAATTAAAATAATATTTTTAAATAACAAATAGTTCAACATAAAAGAGCTGATTGGCAGTTAAATTATGTAAATGATAAGTAAAGTTAATGAAAAATTAATGAATATAGTTGGTTTATATTAGTTTTATCTAACCAATAATAATCGGATTAAATATCCTATAAGTTTCGAGTATAATAAAAGTAATCCAGGAAATAGCATCGTTTAAATAACTAAATTAAAAATCAGCTCTAATTTAAGTTTAACTATTTATACTGTGAATTAGTGAATACATTTTTGATTCTTATATAAAATTTTATCTAAATTTGCTGTTATATAAGTGAAAAAAGGCTTGAAAATATTGTTACCTTAGTATTACCGAGCCGATATTCACCCTCCTCTAGGTTAATTGACTTGGTAATTTTGTCAGTGGCTACTTTAGCGTCAACAAATCCTTTAGGGAGGACAGTAGGAGCCAGGATGGTGTATCTATGGCAATTGGAACATGCTAGGATTTTAGTTCTACGATTGAATCTGATTTTTTAATCTTTTCATCATTATTACCACAGATTCTTTTAATTGGTAGTTATGAATAAACTTAAGTAGTTTATTGAATAAGGATTTCTAAGCAGAACTATTACTTCTTGATCATATGCATGATACCGATTATTCTTAGGAGATTCTCAGATAGTTCACAGCATGTATTAATTTTTAAAAATATAATCAAATTTAAGATATAATTAAATGTTCAAAACAAACAGGGAAAAGGAATGTGCGTATAAATAGATTTGAAAATTATTATGAAAAGTCACAGTAAAATTAGATGAATATTGAGAAAAACACAGCTCTAACAAATCAAACCAAACACAACTACTCTAATGGGAAAGGAAAGGGATATTTATCCCATTAATGATTAAAATATAGGATAACGTGCCTTAGTGTGACCGAACTTGTAATCATTCTCTTCCATTTGAATTGATTCTATAACTTTTTCAGTACATTGTTTCGCGTCCACAAACCCTTTTGGGACAGCGGCTGCGGCTAAGATTGTGTAACTGATGGTTCGGGAAAATACAAAAGGAAAGGATAATACAATTATTAATGAGACGTTTGGGAGTTTGAGTGTTCATTAGTTGATTTCGACAAATGAATGGAAAACACTTATTGAGAAACTTTAATCAAGTTTTGGGTTATTTTGATTTTTCTCAGGTCTTTGATTTGGGTAATATATGATTGAAGCTGTTAATAGTAACATAAGAGTGGATACGTTTTAAGCTCAGGTTCATATTGGGAGAGACAGTGAGAATTTCAAGAGAAATTGGCATTGGATTTGGTTTACATGAGACAATTTTTACCTTTATTGAAATGATTGTTTTTTTATCATTTGGTTGATTCCATTGGGCCCATATGGATTAATTACATATTGAGATAATTATTTCAAGCTTGCATTTAAATTAGGGATAACCAAACATATTTCTGTAAATTTCTGTTTAATAATATACTTAAAATATTGAGAACTAAGTTATAAAAATGATATTTTCATGTTGTGCTAAAATGAGATAATTAGCATAGAGTATCTGGTTATCCCTTTATTTAAGAATGTTTCGATTTTGGGAAATTTAAAGTTGTGATTTGGGTAAATGGGTAGTCAATAATATTATAATCGAGGTCTTGCCTTTGTATGACCTAATTTGAAATCATTTTCATCTAACTGAATTGCTTGGCAAACTTTATCAGTAACTTGTTTGGCGTCAACAAAACCTGGTGGAACTGCAGCTGCAGCTAAAATTGTATATCTGTAAATAATAGCGCCAAATAATGGCATCAATATTTTTCCAATATTTTTATCAGGTAAAAAGGTTTACCCAGGTATATATGAGGTTCGGGGCTTTGAAAGGTCTCGAAAATTAGATTTGTGCGGATTTTAAATTGGGTTTCAAAAGATTCAAAGAATTGATTCTTTAAAAAGAAAATTTTATTCTTACCGTTGCTTAAAATCTGGGTAAACCATCCTATTAGGGAATCCTTTACGACAGATACGAATGCCCTCAAGTACACCATTGCATGTCAACTGATGCATTACCAAATGAGCATCGATTACACCTAAATAATTCATCAATAGCTCAATAATTATAATTCAAATAATGGATTGCACATTACAGACACATAAAAAAGGCAAAATAAATTTTAAAAACTCAATTTGAAAATATATATAATGGATGAGAATTGCAAGAAAACTAGTTTCCAAGGAATCGAGTTGATAAATTGATAAATTGATGAATAACTCTAAGGCTAAATACCTGGCGTTTTCATTTCATTAGGGATGACACATCTCACAAAGTGTGGATGAGTTTGCGATAGTGATGTCATTAAATTACTCAGTTGTACCTGTACATTATCGGGCATATTTGGAAAATTTTTTCACTAAAATAGATTTTTATGTCACAGTCTAATCAAAATTGTTTAAATTGATTCCTTTAATTAATTATTAGATTCTTTCAAATGACAGACTTATGGAATATTGAGGTTCAATCATTCATTCTGAGTTTTCCGGGGATAATAAATTGTATGAAAGGATGATAATTATCATGTCAGGCATCAAATCAGTGATATTAATGAAATTATCGTAATTAAAATTAACTCAATGGAAATGTTGAAAATAAAAAATTTGCGTATAATAAATGGAATAGTTGGGTTTATTGAAAATTGAATTAAGTGAATACCTGGGGACTTTGTTTCGTTGGGAATGATGCAGCGCACAAAATGTGGGTGAGTAGATCTTAAGGTTGTCATAAGTTTATTAAGTTGTTCCTATTATATTTATGGGTGGGTCGGAGGAGATTTGATTGGAAATTTAATATATATTTAAATGTTGTGTATTTGTTCAAATTATGTTTATTTGTAATCAAGTATTAAGATTTAAAATTAGTGATGAACTGGGAACACATTGGATGTGATACTGTATCGGGTGATAAATGCACGCACACTGGAAATCATACTATGGGTTGGTATGAAATAACAGATTTAATTTAAAATTCAAATTCAGGCAAATAGTCTATTCTCTATATCAGATTTAAACTTTCAATCAGAATAAGATGCAACTCATTTAAAATCAAAAGGAATTATAACACTTGGAATATATACGTCTATATTTTCAATGCAAATTCAAACAGTTAATTAAGTGAATTTGAAAAATCAAACAGAAAACAAAATTAAATAAAAGATATAAAAAGCAAATAAAGACAATATTATGGAGACCAATGTCTACCTGCAGATTTGGTTTCGTTGGGAATGATGCAGCGCACAAAGTGGGGTTGGGTTTGTCGAAGTGTAGTCATGAGTTTATTCAATTGTTCCTAATTATTGAGTTTGGGAATAAATTCAGTCAAATCATGTTATATGATATCAATCAAATTAATTGGTTTGCATACAAATCAAATAAACATCTGAATTAATACTAATCATATTAATAATGATAATATTAATTAAATGTATGTTCGTTTTTGTGGTGTTCTTTCTTATTATCATACCCTATACAATCCAGAGACTGTCTGGAAACCAGAACCCTTCTTACGACCTCCGCCTTTACCACCTTTGCCACCGCCATCATCACCACCTCCCAGTCCAGGGTGGTCTTCAAATATGTCTTGAATCATTTTGTTTGATCCATGTTTGAACTGATCAATAACGCAATTATTCAAAGGAACCTTATTCTTCTCGAGCCACCCTGTCACATTGTATGGCACAGTTCCAGCGTAGTGAACAATGGCAAAGTGAGCCTCTTGGCAGCCGGCCTTCGGTGGTTTCGGTTTAACAAAATTCGTTGATTTACCCAAATGATTGGTTTTCAACTTGTCTTCAAAAGTCTTATCAGACGCTTTGGGAAACATACTCTCCTCTTCCAAGATTGATAAAATACCCATTGGCTAGCATTTAATAAGTGAATATTATCAGTTTGCAACAGTCAAAATTATTTTTATGTTAAGAAATAGGGGAGCGGTAAAATGGTTCAAGGTTCAAAACTAGTTGTTACTTTGACCAGGTCATTGTACCTTTTCTATTAACTCAATACAAGCGGCCAAATCCATACCGAAATCAATGAAATCCCAATGAATACCCTCTCTCTTATATTCTTCTTGTTCTAATACAAACATGTGATGGTTGAAAAACTGTTGCAGTTTTTCGTTTGTGAAATTGATGCAAAGTTGCTCAAAACCATTAAACTATAGATTTTTCAGGTAACAGATGACATATGTATGGGTGGATTTAAGTGGTTCAGGGAAATGTTGTCACACGGATCAGGTATTTAGGTTTTTAGATTTGACAATAGGTATAAATTTTCCAAATAAAAATGTCATTTGGAAGGATTGGAGGAGGAAAAGGGCAGAATTGGAAAAAAAGAGAGAATAAGATTAGAATCGTAATAAAAATACTCACTTTTTCAATTAATTCAATACAAGCGGCTAAGTCTAGACCAAAATTAATAAATTGCCACTCAATCCCCTCTCTTTTGTACTCTTCTTGTTCAAGTACAAACATATGATGATTGAAAAATTGTTGTAATTTCTCATTAGTAAAGTTGATGCAAAGTTGCTCAAAGCCATTGAACTGGGGTTCGAATTTGATATAGCATTATAATTGTTAGAAATAATTAAATTTAAGATATTTTATTATTGAGATTAACCTGAGAGACCTATTAATATCAATATGAAAACCAGAGCAAGAGCAGTATTTGATAAATTATAACATAATCTACGTGGTATAGGTTTGATAATTCTATAATATTGAATTAACATATATTGATAAACAGAAAACTATTAGAAAAGTTTGAAATAATATATAAATAATCTAATTACAGTGTTTTTCCATTAAAAGACACGATTTATAAAAATAACTAACACACTAACAATAGCTATAGCACAGCAATAGTTTTATTAGTTTACGCATTATGTTTTAATCACTACTTTATACTATTATTTACTCTATAAATCCAATCAAGGTTAAATTCATAGAAAGGCATAATTTTTGATGAATTAATAAAAAATATTTATGAATTTTTATAAATATTCTAAAGTATTAACTTTTTAAACCTATGCATTACAAAATTTATGCCCAGTTCTTTTTTAATAAGTCGTGCTATTTATTTGACAACACAAACAGTTATTTACAAGTTGTGTCTTTATTGGTGTTAACAGAAAAACCCTGTATATTCAAGTTGTTTTATTGTTGTCTAACAAATTAGTTGCTCATTTCTAATAATGATCGACTGACTGTTAATGATGTGTTGAGACGAGTGAATAAAGCGATAATTTTTAACGTAAACTTCAGACCTTAGTGTCTGTTTTATACGAATACTTACATCAAAGATTTCAAAGCCTGCAATATCGAGTACACCGATGAAGTATTGTCTCTTTTGCTTAGTATCCAAAGTTTCATTGATTTTCTTGACCATGGCCAAAGCACCAATTGAGTATGATACCTGATCCTTGCTTCTTCCTTGTGTGACAAATTCATTGCCGACCTTTATTCTGGGTTTGGATAATTTTTTGTAGAGAACCGCGGTGTTGATGCCCAAGCGGTGAGCAACTCGTTCACCTTCCTCAGTGACATCGCGCTCGCAGTGTTCCTCTCGAGCTCTTTGTTTGAACTTCATGGCACCTATGTGCATTACAGTTGCTGTCACTTTATAGATGTTAATCTTCTCTTGTTCAGTGAAACCCAACACATCGAAAGCGTTCCAGGTATCTTTGCATTCTGGACCATCATCTACACCGGGAATATCTGTTTTACCCTGAGATACAAAATAGTAGTCATGGATGTCATTTAAGAGCAGACAAAACTCTTTCAATGGTGGGATAGCATTGGACACCATTTGATAAAAAAATATGATATAAACGCTCGAGAGGCTGTTGAGATATGACACGAGCTTTCTCAAGGAGATAAGTCTCAATGTCAGCTCCAGCCAATTTTCCCATCGGTCCGAAGTGAATACGAATGAATTTACCGAAACGGGAAGAGTTGTCATTACGAACTGTCTTTGCATTACCAAAAGCTTCCAATACTGGATTAGTCTGTACGACTTGATCTTCCAAATTACCCTATATTTAGTTAAATAATTAATATCTAACTTAATAAATACAAATTTAATCTATGCAAAACACGCCATGCTTATCATAACAATTTCTCGTAGTTCACTACTTGAAAATCAGACGGGTATAGGATATAATGATGATTGAAATTTATAAGAGGGCAATAGGCAATACTTGATTGATGCGAAAAAATCATCAAGTCAGTTTATATTCATGCGGTTTCGTACCAAATCAGTCAATCAAACTAATCAAAAATTAAATCAGTTATAATATGATAAAGTGAGGGATATATTGTTGTAAGGAAACACACTGTTATCTCAAACAATATACTACGGTTGAGGATGTGGGTAAACAATCCAAAAAGGCTTGAATTGGTTCAACTAATTATTATACCTTCTTTGGATCTTTCTTTTCACCTGCTTTGGGCGTAGAGGCACCGACATTAGCGAAGTAAGCAATTACTTTCTTCGTATTTTCAGTTTTACCGGCACCGGACTCACCACTGTTGGCAAAGTGGTCATTATATTAAGCAAATTTAATTTTTCTCATTTAATAAGGTTATAAGGAATTAATCTATTGGGACAGTGGGTAAAGGACTAAGGATTGGTAATATGTGGCAGATTTATGATGTCGTTTAAATTTATTTTATCGATTCATATAAGTTGATAACGTAATGACCATAATAGTTTTTTAATTCGCAAAGCTTAAGTTATCAAAAATTGTTTTCAAAATAGGCTGAAATAGCTTTTCACACAAAAAAACTTACACCAGTAGAAAACTTATGCTTAAAACCAGAGGCAGCAACTGTTGCGAAGTAAGTTATGACTTTCTTTGTGTTCTCTGTTTTTCCTGCACCAGATTCACCGCTATTTTGGATCAATGGGTTAAAGCATTTGTATGACAATGAAATTTTGTCGGATGATTAGGATTAAAGGTTTTGGAATTGATTTGGGATTTTAGGTATTGTTGAACAATAGGTTAGGAAATTAATTTGGTTTGAATTTGATATTATCAGCAATAAAGGGTAGGATAAAGCGATTTTACATTTTGGAACGAAATGTACGTCGATTTATGGCGTAATTTTAAAAGCGATGTGAACTATAGTTCACAATTGTATTATTGATCATAATTTTGACCAATCATCACTAATATATAACTTACACCGGTGGAAAATTTGTGTTTAAATCCAGAAGCAGCGATATTTGCAAAATAGAAAATTACTTTCTTCGTATTTTCCGTTTTTCCAGCGCCAGATTCTCCACTATCAATGTTTATTGTGATTCAAGTTTTAGTTACCATTTGGGAGTAATTGTTAGTGAGGAAAGAGTTTAGTTATGACTTAAGCATTAAGGAATAAACTATAATAATTGTTTAATTTATTTTGTATCTGCATTTCAGTAATAGCAGTATGACTTACGTAATAAGCATAGACTGGTTTTCTCGATCTGTAAAATGAATGAAAATTATAATTAGGATATATGCCTATTATATAGTAAATGACCTGAGGTCAAGCATATCAGTGAATTGCAATTCTCAATAATTAGGGTTTAATACGATTGTGGAATCTGTTCTACAATTCTTAATATCAATTTATTCTACAATTATTCTTAAATAATAGTATTATAGTAGAGATGATCTAAAAATAGCTGCTCTTATATAACACATGACAGCTATCCATGCCATTAGACTTGATTCTAAATGGATTCGCTTCCAAATATGGAGTGAGACATTCTGGCAAAAGCCATGCTTAGCATCGAATCTTTATAAAGCATGGAACTCAAACTTCTTAATGCTATTATTATGAAGTAAACATAGCTGTCATTCTTTATGTTGCTATAAATGAAATGCCTGTTCGCCTATTTAGCTTTCCCTCATTTCCTCAAATGCTGATCACAATTGGTGCCAAATCGGTCAAAGAAGGGCATGAGATGTGAATTGTGAATCGAAATTACTTACTCGTTAACATTTCAGTGTAAGCGCCATCAGAAATGGCGAACAAATGCGGCGGTACTTCAGTACGTCTTCTGCCTCTATATATCTGCACCACTCTATTGGTGTAAATCGGGAAACGTTTGTATGGATTGATTACCACACAGAACAGTCCAGAATATGTCTATATTTTTCACAATCATTCGGAGTAAAAAATAATTGAATTATTATCTTTAAAAATAAATGAATTTCATGCCATACTATAAAATCAGAAATCAAGATTTATAGTCTAAGTTCAATTAACCGATTTATCAAATATATTCAAGATGCTTGAGTATAAGTCTATTGTATATTAATTATCTATTCTATATAAGTAGGCAAACGCAAAAAATTGGATCCAATATTGAATGAGTGACATTCGTGATCATCAATAAATAATAATCAACTGAAAATTATAAAATAACGATTCATAAATAGTTTTGTAACAAAACTTTTTGTTCTTTATTTTAGAGCTAGACAATAGTTTTCTGTCAATCAAATTTATAGTCACTCAAACAATTTCAATCTCTTCAAGTGTTGACTGTTCTGTTTTTCAAGTCAAAGGAAACGGATGTTACGAATGAGGATTTCGGTAAAATAAGTGTTTGCGAAATTATATAACCTCATGAGACTTATTGATAGGTATATCTCTCAAGTATGGCTAATAATCTGGGCTAACTTAACACTATGGAACTAGAATCCAGTTTGTCAAATCTTGATATACTTTTTTAAAATCTCAATCATTCACACTTGTATGTATTTATTTTCTTTCTGGTGGGTGAGGTTATGAGTGTAAGGTGTTATCTTTGCAATTTTCAAACTCAAGAGGCCATATTAATATTTGGCAAACACTGTTATAATTTTAATAAAGGTATGCATTGAATAAGATGAATATAATGCTTGACAATTTTCCAATAAAATTATTAATATAATAATTAATAAATATGATTGAATGTATCGCATTATTTCATGAAGACTTAATTATTTAAATACAAAGTTCAAGAAGTTGATAAGGGATCTGGAAGTATGAAAGGTAAGGTAAGGTTCAAAGTTTTAACAATTATAGTAAGTTTGTTGAATTTGAAACGCGATTTGAAAAAATAACAATTTAAAAATTTTGATTGCTTAATTGAGTGCTTAATTAGATTTAATAAATTGTGCGATTAAGGAAAAGTTGAAATTTGATCACTCCATGCCATGTCCTTACACTTTTGCAGACTTACATAAATAAGTTGATTTTCATAACGGGCTTTCAAATTGTACAGTACACTAGCCTCATTCAGGTATGTCAAATTGGACATATCATCAGCTTTCTCATATTTTGGCGGATTCAATTGTTGAAGTAAGTCTTTTTTGACTGTTCTCTATTGTGGGTTTGGGTTTTGTTTTGGGTTTTTGAGGGTCAATAATTGGAAGGAAGGATTTCGAGTGTTCGAATTGGACCCACAGATAGGGTGATGGGGTGGTTGAGGGGGATAAAGAGAAAAAATAGATTAATTAAGACTTACATAAATAATATTTGAGGAATATCTCTCTTTGAGATTATGAAGAACACTGGCATCGTTAAGATATGTGAGGGATGCCATATCATCACATTTCTCAAATTTGGGTGGATTCACTTGTTGAAGTAGATCTTTCTTGAGAGTTCTCTATTTCATTAATTCAAGAGCAATTCATTATTCTGTTTCTCATTAATTCAATTATTTATCTATTATTCATCTATAATGAGGCTGTAATTTGCTTGAAATTGCAATTAATTAAAATTTATAGATTTTCAATGAGAGTTTAGAAATAATTGGTTGAATGTATAACCAATGGAAAGAGTGAACAAACCTCCTCTCCCTTGCCCACATCAACAGTGACCATGTCACCCTTGGTGGAGGTGATGTTTCCCAGAAGAAAGCATTCTTTTTCATCGGGAACCCAAACCATTTTCTTGCCATCGTATGGTTTTGTCTGATCCTTTCTCTTCTGTTCGAGAGAAACAATTAGATATTGTGATGGATCCGGATCTTCGGCCATTTTGTATCAATAGAGCTGATAATTCTTGCTAAAGATTACGACTATGAATATTTGTTGACACACAAGGATTTACACTGCAAAATAAGCTTCCCTGAAATATATAATAAATATCCTCAATAAAGAATAATCCTGTGGTAATACATAAGTCACAATTAAATAGTTAAAATTTTTAAATAATTAAATGGATATAAAATATAACAGACTTACACAGTAAAAAGCTGCTAACTCAGTGTCACAGAATTAAAAGTTGAGAACGCTTTAAATCTAAAACAATTTGATAGTTGCTTAAACTCCACCCAAGAGGTTCATCTTTTACTTAACCATACAAAGATAGTCTTATAAGAAGGCATGCTTGCACTCAAAGAAATTGGTGGCGTACCATTTTGGGTCAGAGGTACACATCACCAAAATGCTAACTTAGAGATAAACCAAGTGTCTGCATTACTTAGTCGGATGCATGTATTTCCAACAGTTGGGCACTATTCCAACTGTATTTATGCAAATCCATACAGTAATTGGTCTCATATACAAGAGTATGAATTATCAAAATAAATATATGCATATCGTATTATATTATGCAATCAATTGCTTTGCATTTTTTATTAATAATTCTCTAAAAATTAAAATACTTTTCATAATACATACTAAAATTTGTGTGAATAAAGTAAAATAAGTATATGATCACAGGCTTGGATTCTATTACTTGATTCCCTATAAATTTTTGTTCTTACGCTCAAGTGTTTGACATTCTTTCAGTGTCTAATAATAGTACAGAAACTCTCACCTACTCCTATGCCATTCTCTCTTCCATCTTATTTTCACTTTAAATTTGTATCAAATAATTATTTCAAAATTTTATCTTATTTTTTGTCCATTTCAATGAAACACTTTCATGTGCCCCAATTTAAGTTGATATAATTCTAAAACTGTACGGCATTCTTGCTTATATTCGTTATACAAACTTCTGATTGTTTAAAAAATATTTTTTTATTATCATATAAATAAATGTTAAATATTGAATATTCTAGACTGACCCCATTTAAATTAACAAATATTTAATAAAAGTTATCTTTATTAAATATGTATTAAATAAAGCCGTGATTATGGCTAGAATTTCGTTGTACAGTAGTCCCGGATTGAAACTATCCAAGCTGTGACTTCACCTAGTAGTGGGTACAGTGGAAACTATTTATGACTTTTAATAGAATAATTAAGAACATTTTAATTAGATTAACAGATTTAATTCATTAA
>JAUJYR010000018.1:0-16885 GCA_033995805.1 Hermannia gibba
TTATATACATATAAACTCTTTTATTCTTTAAGCTTGGATTTTAATTTCAAGTTCTGTTTTATTGATATCCGGTTTAAAGACATTGGATGTGTGTTCTGAAGATTAAAATCTTTGTTTAAACTGAAATAAAATGAAATATTCATTGCAAAGCACAATCAGTTGTTTGATTTCTCTCTCTCTCTCTCTCTCTCTCTCTCTCTCTCTCTCTCTTTCTCTTTCTTAAATTTTTATCATTTATTATTTATTTATAACATTTCTATTATAAAGTGTAAAACTGGTTTCATAATAAACATAGGAAAAAACAAGCATAATATATAATATAATGTGTGTATAGAGAAATATATAAATATAAGAGAAATAAGCTCACTGTTCTTAACTTTTTCTATTATCTTACATAATTTACAATGAAACTAGCATTTAGCAAGTATTTTTCGTTCACGAGTTCTACCTTAATGTTTAAGCTGTGTATAAGCTATTTTCTTTTGTTAGTAGCGACTATTGAATTTACTGTATAAATTGTTTAATGCCTCTGGCATGAGATGGTAACTTGTTATGCAAATTAGGGATTGGTCAGACGGAACTCTAGCTTTGATCGGAATCAAAATCTTAGTTATTCAGTCTTTTATAAAAACAAGCATTGAAAATCTTATTTTACACAAAAATTTTATTTAGAAAAAGATTAATAAATTTTTTCAACGCAACATATTTTTGATCGTTTTGTGGGATATAATGTTTGCATTCATTTACTTATTTTTATTGCATTGATAAAAGTTAGATAATTAATCGCTAATTACTTTTGAAACATTCTTAAAACTAATAACTATCGGGATTTTTACTTAAAATAACATATTTTTAATGATACTTGTCCCTATTTTAATTGTTTAATAAATCAAAAATGGGATCATTCTATGAAATATAATTATAATATTTTTATAAAAGGCATATAATAATTGCTAAGTAAAGTAATGTTCCATTTACAAGCATAACATAGCATAACATAATATAACATAACAGCAAACTTTTTCCATTCAAGTTTAAAATATTATGACAATATTTTGCTTAATAAGTTATTTTGATATTAAATTAACAATTAAAGTTAATTAGATATATTAATAGTTAATTCAGATGATAATATGTCAATTTTCAGTTAGTTTTAGATAATATGGAAGTTAATTCAAAAATGTTTGGAACCCTATTTGGCTGTAAAGAAATGTGAATTGGTTGGTGAGTCTATTCAATGCACCCCTGGCTCTGTTCGCTGCTCAGTGTCTAACATTCCTGAGAACAGGTTTGGCAAATCTGGAAGGAGAGAAACCTGTGCTTTAGCTTTTAGTCTTCTGGAGAGGGAGTCGACCAGTCTTTCTGAACAAAAGTGAATTTAAAGTTTACACTGCAATCTGGATAGGACTGCAATGAATAATATGTCAAAAGCAGCAAACAATTGCCCAAATGATCTGCTTTAAGCTTTACTCTATTGTTTTTGTAAAAAGTTATTACATGTTTTGTGATTTAGATTTTAATCTAATTAAGAAATAATGTAATTTTAATGGAAATATATTAACCTTTCTAATAAATTGTTCAATTGTGTTTGTGTTCATATAAAATTGCATATGATATTAGTTTTGTTTATATATCGATATGGGTTCACATTTGTTTGAAATGAAGATATGATGAAACTTTTGAAGATTTTATGGATATATTTCTATTCAAAATTCCACTCAATACATATTCAACTGGCTTTGAATCAACATAAACAGTAAGCAAACAAAATGCATTCTAAACCCTTAATTAAAATATTGTGTGCACATCAAAAATTATAATAAATACCGGTAACTAAAGTTAACTAAAGTTTAACTTAACTCGAATGAACTCATCCTATATGGGGATGTACTATATAATGAAATATCGAATAAATTCAAAATATTTAATTACCTTAATTTTGCTCTGCTATTTGTCAATTATAAACTTTGCCCAAACAATATCAGCCACAACCACATCAAATGATATTTTTTACTTCGAGATCAAAGAGAATTCACTTCCAAACACATTTGTTGGCAAAATCTCTACAAAGCCTGGCTTTAGCTATCGGTTTAACGACGAACCGCCAGAGTTTGAATTGAACGCTAAGACGGGTGTTATTGTGACCACTGATGTGCCAACAGATCGAGAATCTAAGAGTTTCTATAATTTAGTTATTCTCTCCTCTTCTCCAACATATCCATTAGAAGTGAAAATCAAAATATTAGATGTGAATGACAACACACCATATTGGCCGACATATATCAACACAAACCTGACATTCAGTGAATCGGCTCCTATTGGAACCAAAGTGATCATCGATACTGCCATCGATGCAGATGAGGGACATTTACATTATCAGATTAATTACAATCAAAATACACAACAGATATACAGTTTAAACAACAAATTGCCATTCAAGCTTAGTTATAACACCTCAGGCTCATTCTTACATCTTGAGGTCTCTGATAAGTTAGACAGGGAGGCACAAAGCGCTTATATTGTTAATATTTCTGCCATTGATGACGGATTTAAATCTAGTTCTGTTCTATTTTATGTGAAAATATTGGACTCAAACGATAATCCACCTATTTTTGATCACAGCGACTATAGTGTCAGCTTAAATGAAAGCATAGGCAAAGATCTATCAGTACTGCAGGTCAGGGCTACGGATTCTGATGAGGAGGGAAACGACAACAGCAGAATTAGCTATTATCTGCTTTCAAATGAATTTTTCAATATAGACCCCACTTCAGGGATAATATTCACAGCACAAGAAGCCCCTATCAATTGCGGGACAGTAA
The DNA here is from genome assembly GCA_033995805.1 of Hermannia gibba. NCBI lineage: Eukaryota > Metazoa > Arthropoda > Arachnida > Sarcoptiformes > Hermanniidae > Hermannia > Hermannia gibba. The sequence goes on from JAUJYR010000018.1 coordinate 2,823, forward strand.
CAGCCGAGTCAAATAGAAATTCTTATAAAGTATGTGTATTCACAGTATTTGCTCATGACTACGGCACTCCCAGACAAGATGGACGTACTTATGTCACAGCTAAGATATTTGATTCAAATAATCACCCACCTTCAATCAAATTTAGATACTTCTCTCGATCAGATCATGCCAGTGTTGATGAGAATGCTGCCAATGGCAGTGTAGTGGCCGCTGTCTCGGTCGTTGATTTAGACCATGGTCTCAATGGTCAGACAAAGTTAGAAATAGCTGACGGCGATAAGTACGGCCATTTCAGGTTAGAATCTATTGGAAATTCTCATATAATTAGAGTTAATGGTTCGTTAGACAGGGAGAAAATGTCTAATTATAATCTAACAATTACCGCTCATGATCTCGGCTCACCCACAAGAAGTTCAAGCGCTTATCTAATTATAGTTGTTTACGATCATAATGATCACGCGCCTAAGTTTAGCAAAGATGTGTTCGAAACAACAATCACTGAATCCCAATACCATATCGGACTATTTGTTGCTTCTTTATCTGCTACTGATTCTGATGAAGGAATTAATTCAAATTTATTTTATTCAATTTCTGGATCAAACTCTCATTATTTCAAAATTGATCCCATAACGGGTCTAATAATTACAGATAAATTAATTAATAGGGAAGAAATAAATACGTTTGAGCTGAGAGTGACGGCACGTGACAGCGGTTCAAACCCGAAATGGGCCCACACTTTGTTGAAAATAAAAGTTTTAGACATTAATGATGAGATTCCATCGATTGAATTACCAAAACACATTAAATTTGATAACAAATCAAATTGCTATGAATTAGAAATTGAAGAGAAGACATTTCTTAATTTAAATCTAATCCCTATTGATAAAGATCTGGGATCTAATGGTACGGTAGATATTAGTCTTTTATATGATTTTAATGGATTCTTTCAAATAGAACAATCATCTAAGAGATTAGTTTCTACAAAAGCTTTTGACTATGAGTTCTGTCATTCATACAAATTATTAATAGTTGCAAAAGACAGAGGACCTCCAAATAATCAATTAAGCTCAACGACAACTCTATTCATCAAAGTTAAAGACAGAGATGATATCAGTCCAATTGTTTATCCAAAAAACTATTACTCTTTCGTGCCTTTGAATCAAAAGTCTTTAAATTATTCAATAGTTGTGAGTCGCGTCTTAGTTAGAGATAATGATTTGCAAACTCCTATCAATTTTATTATTCATAGTCACGATGATATAGTGCCGAGATTGTTCACTCTTACTAGAAATGGTGAAATCAAGTTAAGAAGCTCTGCAGATCTCCAAGCTCTCAATAAAAATGTGCCCAATATTATCAAGTTTAAAGTTGGTTGCGATGGTTGTAGGAAGGATTTCAATGATTCACAATTTAATATTTATTTAATTAATTCAGAAACAAGTTCATTATCAAGAGAATTAATAAGACGTGAATATAGTTTTAGTATTAGAGAAAATGAGCCAATTGGCTCAATTGTAGGCAAAATTGATATCGATATAAACAAATATAAATTGCAAATTGTTTCGGGGGATGTCTATAATCAATTTATGCTCATTAAAAACTTAATCAAAACTAATAAACACATAGACAGAGAATTGAAGCACAATTATAAGCTGCAAATTATTGCTTCGAACAACCAATTATTTTTTCACATTGATGTTAACATTAATATAATAGATGTCAATGATTGTCACCCATTATTTTATGAAAAGTTTGTTGAGCTGAACATAGCTGAGGATTCACCACCTAAATTGACTGTATATAAATTAGATGCATTTGATCCTGATTTGTTTTCTAATCAATTTAAACTTCCGCATTTTGATAAGAGAAATGCAACTTTTATTGAGTATAAATTAATTTCAAATCCATTTAACGCGTTTTTTATTGAAAATAATGAGCTAAAACTTGTTAAATCAATAAACGATCTTGTTGATAGTTCGATTAGTAGACAGTTTGACACAAGCAATATATTTAAATTTGAAGTAATTGCAATCGATAAGAAATTGGAAAGCCATCATTCATTGAGTTATAATTTAAACACTATTAAATCAGAAACTAGTGAACTTGAATTTGGAAAATGTAAATTAGAAAATTTGCTGACAATTTTCGTGAGCATTAAAAGTGTTAACAGATTTGCTCCCCGTTTTGTTAAACCATTTTATGAAATATCTATAAGTGAATCGACAATAGTTAATGAACAGTTTCTCAGAATCAATGCAGTTGATGATGACGGGGACCCAATAGATTATCAAATCAAAGAAGGAAATACTAATCACACATTTGGGATCTTTCCAGATGGATATTTGTATATAAAAAAGCGTTTGGACAGAGAAATGTTAGATGTCTTTTCTTTACGGATTGATGCCTTCGAAATCAATCATAGATTAGGAAATGAAGGCTATAAAAGAGGAATTAACCTATCAGTGAGCTGTCAGATATTGATTCATATTATTGATGTCAATGATAATAAGCCACAATTCATAAACAATTCATTCAATTTTGTTGTATCGGAAAACTCGCCAATCAATACACTGATTGGTCAGGTTATTGCTTCTGATGAAGACACCGGTTCCAACTCGGAAATACATTATTCTATAATCAAATCTTATTACAGCTCATATGTAGAAATTGATCCATTCAGCGGATTTATTTGGAGTAAAACTCAATTTGATAGGGAAACACTCTCTTCTTTTGAAATTATGGTTCAGGCTATGGATCAACCCATAGATGAAGAAAAGCTTAGCAGCCAAGCATTGATAAGAATTGATATTTTAGATGTCAATGACAATTATCCAGTTTTTGATGTTCCAATTAATGTTACGCTACGCCCTAAGAATAATAATGAATTGTTTCTATCGGGAGATCTATTAGTTAGTGAGGACTTGAGAACTGGATTAGCTCTCGCCTCTTTCAAAGCATCCGATGTCGACTCAGACACTAAAATGCATTATCATATCTCCAATACTACTTATTCAGACCATTTCTCTCTCAATGAAAATACTGGTGAATTAAAATTACTTAAACAACTAGACAGGGAGTCTGTTGAACAGTTCAAACTGATAATTGTAGCCAATGATGGTAACTTTGAAAGCTATTTCAAGCTCAACATTATAGTTGAAGATGTAAATGATAGCCCCCCTATGTTTATCAATTTTACTCGACATCAAATTTCTATCCCTGAGAATATCTCTATAGGCAGTGAAATAATGAAATTATATGGTATTGATCTTGATATAGGAATCAATGGGTTATTCCATTTTGAACTGATAAGTACAGGAAATAAAAAATACTTTGATATCTTGAAGCAGAGCATTGTGGTTGTGAATAAACTCGATTATGAAACAGAAAAAGTTCATATTTTAAATTTGACAATAGTTGACGAAATGGGTTTGAGTAGCAAAGTAGAAATGTTGAGAATTAATATCCAAGATGTCAATGATTGTGTGCCAATATTTTCACAAAGAGCAGATTCAGAGGTAGTCAGAGTTTTAGAGAACATAGAAATCGGAGCCAAGTTATTGACGCTTCAGGCATACGATTGTGATGCTGGAGACCAATTGATGTATGAAATAATTAGCTGTAATACACACTATCAAACACGAAAAAAATCATTGCACACAAAAAGCTCACAAATTGAAATTAAACACAAACACGATTCAAATAATTGCCCTCTTAAAATTGATTGGAAAAATGGGGATATAATTAATATCAATGCCTTAGACAGAGAACTAATTGAATCGATTAATTTGAAAGTTAATGTCAGAGATAGTGCCGGACATTCAGATAAGAAAAAGTTAATTTTTATAATCGATGACGTGAATGATGAGAAGCCTTTGTTCATATCACCAAATGTTATAATAATAAAAGATGAAGTCAATCGTGAAAATATGTTCATTGGACGGATTGAAGCCATCGATCTTGATATCGGAATTAATAGTCTGATAACGTATAAAATGGAGAGTTCGTATTTGAGCCCTTATTTGCATTTGGATCCCCATAGTGGACGATTTACCACCAAAAAAGCTTTTGACTCAAATATAAGCAAAAGATTAATGATTAATGTTAGCGCAACTGATGGTTCAGGTTTAGCAACAAGTGACAGAATAACATTCATCATTTTGCCATCTTATATGTCAGATTTAAATGTTTCAGCAAAAATTATTGCCATTGATATTTTTGAAAATGAGCCTTTGGGTACACACATCACAAAATTGCAGTGCAATGATAATCATAAACCTAATAAGGCTTTTAATTCAAGTCATGTCACATCTTTGTGTGATTTTCATATCGTTAACTCAACTGACAGAACATTTTCTATCAGTTCACAAACTGGCGATATCTACAGTGCGGCTCTAATTGATAGAGAGATCAGAGAAAAATACATATTAGATGTACTCATAATTAATAATAATAAATTAGAAAAAATTCAGGTAATTATCGATTCAATTAGAAATCAAAAATAAGTAAACATTTTCCTAAAATTGAACAACAGGTTAGGCTTAATGTATTGGATCAAAACGATAATCCACCATATCTGAAGAATTCTTCAGTTTCTGTACACATCAGCGAAGCCGCAGCAATCGATTTAGAAGTATTCGATCTCTCGAAACTGATTGCTGATGAAGACATTCACAACAAATTTGATTTTCAAATTATCAATTGTTCCAATTGTGATGACGGACTGTTTTTTCTCAATAGAAAAACTGGAATCATTACTTTGAAGGTATAACAAATTTCTTGAAACTTTAAAACTAGGTGTAATATTTAAAAATATCATAACCATAAAACTTATGAGTGATTAGATATCAATTTAGATTCTGAAGACATAAAATTAAATTGGTTTTAAAATACTGATTAAAATAGTTGTCTATATGTTGTCACATTAACTCACTGAATTATTTGGGACATTTTCGTGAAATTATTAAAGCATTTCTGAAGAATAAATTCATCAAATTTGAAATTTTTATTAACTTGCTTGTTGCCTATAATTTTTGCATACTATAAAGGGTTGTCCACACCTTCAATTCTCTTGCCTAAGTAAGCAAGAATAGTCAAGAAAAAATTAGTATAGGCAACTAAAAAACATAGTGTAGATGTTACCGTGCCTTCACTCCATTTTCCTTACATTTTCATTTCTACATAGGTGAGCGCTTCCCAAAATACATAGTGTAGACGCGTTTGCCTTGCCTACCCTAAATGTTGCAATAGAGAGCATGCTCAGATCATTAAATGGTAAGTTTGTTCAGTGTTTCAGCTCCTTTTAAAAAATTGAAAAGTTTGAAGACACAACTCTTATTCCGTATGCTAATCTTCACTAATCTTGCCTTCGAAGGCAATGTGTAGTGTAGACAAACCTTTAGAATCATGCATCCCAGTTCCTGCAAGATAAATAAAAGCAAATAACGGATCATGAGGCATATTTTATTTCGAAACAAATTTTACTTTAAGTCAAACCTGTGTTTGTCATATAATTAGTTTGGTTTTATCAATTCTATCCTCTATTATACATCAATATTATGTTTTATCTAATAATACTTTCTATGAAAATAACATTCTATGATTTGCGGTAACTGATTGAATCTAGCAAGATTTTCCACGTCTAACTATTCAGTAATTCTTTTTAAATAAAGATTTTATCAGAGATAGACCGGCCACATAGTCTAAAACTCTTCGAATTTACCCCTTTTGAATCAAAGAGGGTCTAACATTCTTCATGATATATTTTTTTTATGACATTATAGTATTTAAAATCACTATATTCGTTTAAGATAAGTAATACTTCATTAATTAACAAAACAAAAAACCTACAATGACAGTCATTTTTTCTAGTTTTTTGCCTGTTTATAACGTTCAACTAATGAGAAATGGGATTTCCAGAAGCCTTATATAAGGGATAGGGATTAAAAGTCAAAGTAAAAGTTATGCTGCATAAAACTATATGCAATAAAAGCATGTGAAATATCAATTTAATAAACACTCAATTAAAGACAATAAGCGATAAACTCATAAATTACTATTTACTAAATACAGCCATTTAGGCCTCTCGGTAATAAGCACATAATTTTCAAAGCTCTGGTTTAGGTACCTACACGATTTACCAGGGATTTTCAACGGGGAAAGACTCAAGTCAATAGAGTGGTAGTATTTATTCTTTGGCCTCGAATTTGACCTATTTTTTGCAAAATTATTAAAGTATAATACCTTTGTTTCTGACCCGATTCCTCTGAAAGCTCAAAGTTTGTTAATCGTAAGTTATGTGGCCTGGGTATGTTTATTTAAGTGTGTATTGGATCTAGTCAATAGCATAATTAAAAATTATTATATATTTATAGGAAAGCAATGACTTAAATAAATAAATGTGCTTTAGTAGTTCAACATAATAGTTGTATTTGTTTAATTGTATTTGTTTAATTGTATATAAGTTATTTAAATTATAAATGTTTGTTTGTTTAGTTTAATTAACAATTATGAAACAAGTAAATAAGAAAAATACATGTATTATATAAATAAACTTTAATTGTACTCAATTCTTATATATTTTCAATTTATTAGAATAAGTATAGAAAAAATTAAAAAGCTTTAAAATATGAAACTTTAAAAAATGAGTGAAATTTTCAGAAAATTAATACTGTATTGAGTTTCATTGTTTCAAAATGTAACATTAGAAATTGCACAACTCTATAAAAGATGTAAAATCTACCCACTAAAATATAAAGCTAACTAAATATTGATGTTGTTATTTGCTAAGACTATTAATGTTACTAGTGTTAGTAAATATTTTTATCACCTACTAATATTAATATATTATAAATAACTTAATATTGATGAGAAAGTATATCCATTTTAGATCCTGAAAAGCAAAATTCTGAAAGGATTTATATAATTAATGTTTGTTTGTTTGTTATGGAATTAATAATAGATGTTTGACATTTTAACCAAAGCTAACATTTTGGAAAGTTAAACCCGTATTTAAAGGACAATATTATAGATCTAAGGTTAAAGGGTTAAAGCTAAAGAGTGGGCCACGTGTAGTAAACCAAATCAACATTTTCTATTATCCCAACCCAACCAAATTGATACAAGTTACTCCAATTTCCGATAGTAGCAGATATTATTTCATCCTTTGTTGGATATTTATGTAATATATAATTGTGGTATTTAAATTACCTATAGATTAAGAAATTCAGCTAAGGTTGATTAGCGACTAACTGTATATATAATATTTCAATTATATTAATAAAAGTGAAATCAGAATATACCCACATAAAAGAATTATTTCCTTGCAGTATTTCCGTAAATACCTAATTACACCCTCAACAGGGCCTGTTGAAAATGATTTACTTTTTATATATAATACTTAGCGTTGAAGGATGCTTAAAAAATTGGCATATTTTTTATGGTTTATTTCTATAATTTATGTACAGTTTCAGAAATAACTTTTCGATCATGCACCTGTAAAAAATACTTCATAACAAAACATTCATGATATGATTAGCTTAATTCAATAAATCCAGTGACACCGTAGCGAAATAGTTTACAAAGTTTTTTCAAACATTACAAGCTTAACAAATAGTCTACAAACTTTGCAAATAGATTACATACTTGTTGTATTGTATTTTTTGAAATCAAGCATTGTAAAAAAGTATCTTTGAAAAGTATGATCGAAAAGTTATTTCTGCGAGTTTTCAGTCGTCTCAGAAACTTTGGAATATCTATCGAAAGCAGCTTTTGTTTGCAAGAACGTGGTTGAAAAGCTTCTAGTTATATGATCTCATACAGTTAAACATATTTATATTAATTTTCAAAGGACTTGTGCGGAGATGAAATTTTTGCCTCAGAAAATTCTGAAACTCACAGAATATGTTAAGTGGAGTAAAAGAATACGATTAATGTAAATTATATTTCTGTGTGACTTATGGTGTGCTTGTAATAAGCAATTGAAAGCTGAGAATTCAATTGATCATAACTTTTGATCGGAAGCACATTTTTAAATGATTCCTTCACTGATTAATTCCATATTCCCTCTAATAATAACATATAGAATGACAACATAAACAATTATTGTTTTTACACTAGATCTTTAAAAAAATGATTTAAAACTCAATTTTGACAATTTTGCCCCAAGAGTCGGCACACTTTTATTATAGTTTTGAGACAACATTTTGATGCTGAATATGATTCTGAAGTCAAACTATGCCGACTCTCGGGGCAAAAACCCGAAAACCGAAAAAAACTGAATTTTTTTGAAAAATTGCTGTAACTCAATAACCGATGCACATATTTTAATAATTCTTTCACAGATCAATCACATTTTTCATTTCGGACAATATAGGCATTTGTAAATATAATAAATATATAAATTTTTTCAAAAAAAAATTCTATAAAAAGAAGATAATCACATCTTAATCACATAATACTTTAAATTAAATTATTTTATCAAAGTTTTGTATTTGTAATAAATTTACAAATAATTGATAAAAAAAATAACAATTAAGATTTATAGAGTTGTATAAAATAATAAATTTATAAAAAAAATTCCAATGGTAAATTTGTATTTATTATGTCCCCTAAGACCTCTCAAACAATCAGTTGACTATGTTATCAAATTAACATAAATAACATATTATTAAGTAACTTACAAATTCCACATCCACCACCACCCCCTCCTCCTTGCTCACCCCCATCACCACCACTGCAACAATAACACTTCATGATAGACATTTAATAGTAATAAAATTTTCAATAATATTAAATCAGATTTATATAAAGTTAGCAGTAGCTATAAATAAACAATTAAACTCGATTACTGTCAAGCAAAGTGTTATGTTGAATTAGACACCTATATATATAGTTTTTTAACTAATAAAGAAGAAGATTTAATTGGATGGGAATGGATATTGACATTTACTTTGGGGCAAAAACCAATTTCTTATAATAATAACTATCTATTTTAGTAGTAACTTTTATAAATAATATTATTGTTTACCAATAAAGATAAAATACATAGGTACTTATCATTAGATAAAAGAGAAATGTTCATTTCAAATATTGAAATAAGAGTAAACGACCTGGTTACCTTGACCTATTTTCATTTAAAAAATAAAATTTTCCATACTAGTTTTCAGATATTTTGTGCTTGGATAAATTTTGATTATGTTTGATGGTTAACTTATATAGAATATTTGAAAATAACTAACTAAAACAGATATTTATGATAATTTTTTGTGGTTAATTCACATGTGAAATTTGTTTTTATAAATAGCTAAAATTTGATTGAAAGTATAAAAGGTGATTATATTGAACAGAGTAGAAAATAATAATTAACAGTATTATGATCAAAGGTCAAAAAAAGTATTGCTAAATGTTAATATGCAAGTGTTAAACTTTGAGTTAAAGTAAGTAAAGTGTAATCTGATTTTACTCTGATATATTTGCTTAACTTACCTTTATTCATAAAACATGTAACTTTACTCAGTTTAAACTTTACTAACTTTAACTCATAGTATATCACTTGCATATTTGTAATATCTTAGCCGTTGGAGTGTTAAATATACGGGCTGCAACATATACATTTAGCACTACATTTTCCGACCTTTGCTTATGATCATCATTAATCACTAGTTTGAAACCAAAATCTATTTATATAATGTCCAAAAATGTCTTTCTGTTTGTGTGTCTGTAGTATCACCCGAAATACAAGTAACTTGAGATAATAGAAATATAGGGCCTTCACCATTAGCTCAAGAAAGTTTGAAATGTAGAAACGCATTTTAAGTTTAATAAACTCTCAGGCAGTATGTGATTGTATTTTTAGTTTTTAGGTTCCGTTTCTAAATTTAATAAATTTAATTGATAGATATATTAGTTATTGTATAACATTTAAAATTTTAAACATCTCTATAATAGCTTTGTAGAAATTTCCTAATTCTAATAGAGAATAATGAACTTGAAATAAAATATTAATTGAATGGCAAACAATGTTTTAAGAGCGAGAAATATCTTTATCTAAATAATAATAAATTATATGATAAAAGAAAATACAGATAATGTTAATAAATCAGATTATTATTTATTTAAGAGTCAATTGTTAACTTTATATAACATAAGAATTCACTAAAGTGTCATCAAAATTATATCGTATTAGAAATTAATTAAGTTTAATGAACTTTCAACAAATACACTGTTTGCCACATAGATTGAAATTTACCCAAACCCTAAAAACTGGGTAAATTAACACTGTGTCATTTGAAAATTTTCAATTTTAGTTCATAAAATCAGAGATAAATATGGCATGCTTACAGAGTAAAGTTGACTCATTATGTTTGCTACAACGCTTTATAATGAATATGCGCGTTGTAGCAAACATTATGTGTCAACTTTGCTTTGTAAGCATGCCAAATGCATCTCTGCATTGAAAGGATTTTATTTTTATAAAATAGTAATAATATTAAAATTTAATTTTTATGCTCAAAAAACAATAACTCACGTGACTGAAGTTTTTGTTTCTTTTAAGTTCTGGTCTCTGACCCGTACATATGTTCGTGCATTCGATCAAAACATTAATACCATTGAATTTGATTCGACATAAACCAAGTGATGGATGTTTGAAAGAAATCGATTCAGTAAAACAAAGCCGACATTAGTGGTCAAAGTAATAGTTAGTCTATCAGATGATCATTGGACTAAATCTTCTTGATTTGTTTCGACTTAACCATTATCTGAATCAAAGACCAGATATTGCTTCCAATGAGATATTACGTAATTGTTTTTGAAATTCAAAAATCCATTTGAAAAGCAAATTACCATTATTTTGATTTGTATTGACACATAAAAGTCTGCATATATCGTATTTGAATTTTATTTTGTATAGAATGAGAATAATAGTAATTGTTTATGGTGTATTGCTTAAAATTATAGTAAATTATAGTGTTATGCCATCAGTATAAACCATTTATGAAATCCCAAATTCATTTCCATAGAGTCTAATGTTAAATATATGCCATTACTATCAAATACCCATCTGTATCGACCTATGCTGTTACCCAACTCTATAATATATAGTGCAAAATCACTGCCATTACTATCAAATTGTTTTAAAACTGTAAAAAATTTTCAAAATTATTAAATATTAAAATATATTTAGTTTTGAGTTAAATAACAAAATGTATGAGAACAAAATTTAGGGTAAAAAGATAAATAAAATGAGTCTTAAGAGTAAATATGAAATTATCATTGAATTAAGAGATTCTTAAACAGAAATGATTTGATGAAAGTCTATAATATCAAAAAAATACTGAAAATACATTTAAAACACTTAAACAGAAATAATTTAGTGAATTTTTAGCATAATATTTTACTTTTTCAGCTTATTCTTATTAATAATTGCTTTTGAAATTTTTTTTAGTCTATCTTCCATTACTGTCAAAATAATATTCATTTCCCAATTTATAAAAATAAGATATATTGAGTTGGAATTATAAAATGCAAAATTAATATATAAAATAGAATATATGAGTGACTAATTCACTAAATTATTTCAATGTTGAGAATTATTGGTTATATACACAGAAATACATAAATAAAGGTTGGACTTTGATTTAGGATTAATAATAGGATATCATGACAATAAAAATATAAGATATGACATAATTACATATTATAATACTTATAGATAAACGGTTATTGACTTTATTTTTTTTCTATTCAGAATTATCAAATTTGGTAGTTTATATTGTAAATTATATAGGGTGTCAATTTGGAATAGAACTGATTTTGAAGTTGAATAACTTTTTCATTAATAAACGGATTTTAACAGATAAGACATTAAATGAAAGCTTATATAATCAAGATTTATGTCAATTTCAATAAATTTTTTTTCTTGAAGAAATTACATAATTCTTATTTATAACAAAAATTAAACTTTCAATTTGTGGTTAATAAGAGCAATGCAATAGAAAGCATTGTTGTGTAAAAAACCGACTTTTTTTTAATGCGTATTAAATCGAATGCTTAGATAAGTGTTCGATTTTTGAATTGATTTAAATTGAATTGAATTGAAATTGAAGAAAAATTTGATTTGAATTTTATTGGTGTTGATGGAACTCTTCCCTGGTCAGCTCGCAGTCCAGACTTAACTGCACCCGATTCCTTCATTTAGGGTTATTTGAAACAAAAGTTGTATTCAAATAACATTGAAAATATTGAAACTTTGAAACAATGCATTCGTGCAGAAGTTGAATTCATAAACAGAGATGAAGACTTATTTAAAAGAGTTTATGAATCACTGAAACATCTTTTTGACGCATGTTTTAAAAATAAAGGACAATATATTGATTTGTGGTAAAACTTGATTTTATAAGCTTTCATTTAATGTATTATTTGTTAAAATCTGTTAATTAATAAAAAATTTATTCAACATTAAAATCATTTCTATTCCAACTTGACATCCTATAAATGTAGAACTTAAATTAACTTAGAAATAACTTTTCTATTTTGATGTACAGAAATATTATTCTTCCCAAAAAGCAAAATATTATAATGGAGTTAATTTTTAATATTTACTATAATACATTAAATTATTTATATTTCATTATAATTTATTTTTATCACCCTATAGAGATGAGTGGATTTTAAACTAGCTTGGCCTTTGAAAATTTATATTAAAGAGAAGCTCTAGAATACCCTATGTGAATTAGCCAGAGAGTAATATAGCATTAGCCTGTTCTTATCACAAATTAATATTGTTAATCAAATAATACCTTTGGATTTTATTTGATTAAGTGAATTATAAATTTAGTTAGAAATAGTTATCTAATATAAAATTGCACTAAGTAAATAAATAATACAGTCACTTATATTTAAACATTATCTTTCACCTGCCTTTCTTAAATATTATGATTGAATAAATAAGACTTTTTTAGTGAATTTTAAAATTTAATAATTAAAATTAATATCGTAAATATGCTCATTTTTAAATTATTTTAGGAAATCAAATTTTACATATTACAGATACATAATTTACACTATAAAACTTTAGATACTGTGAAATCAAGCTAAATATAAAAGAAATTTAATATAAGATAAATATGACTATTTAAGTTGTGCATAGCAAACAAACGTCTATTTATTATGAAAGCATTAGCAATGTTCTTTCTAAATTCTTGACTATTGTCCCAGGCAATAGTAGGTACAAGATACAAAAGTGATGATTTAAAACAAAGTGCTGACTAGTCTCCTAAATAGGTTTTCTAATTACCTATTTTTCCTATTCAGTTCCCTTCCCTTAATAAAAATGGAAAGGCGAAGAAATTTTTTCTTACCGAAAGGGGATTCCCTTTTTCACTTTATATTCTCTTTTTTCCCGTGAAAGATATTTATACAGAAAATCATTAAAAAAACCATTGAATGGCTGTCTATAAAGTGTAAAGTTAGGAAAACTGACTGATATCAGATCAAATTTTAGTCCTAAAAATGTCAATCATTTGCTTTTCATTAAATGTAATTCTGATTATTAACTATATTTTCATTTTTGAAATTAATTCCTTTTAAAATAAATATATAATTTTAAGCGTAATACATTGAATTTAAGGGAATACTTTTAAGAATTATGAAGTGAAGGAAAAAGGTTTTTCGGAGACTAGTATGCACTGTATTTCGACTTATATACAGTCGAATCTCAATGTTGGAGTTGAAAGCGTTGAACCGGGAAATCGTCGTCACTTTCAAATTCATCTTCCAGTTCATTGATCTGAATATAAAAATATTTAATTTAGAAAATAATTATTATATAATTAATAGATTGGCCCCGTTATAGTCAAATTTCGATATAGTCAAGTAATTGACCCATAAGTTACAATATATCGAATGTTCCGTTATAGGCAACCAAATTATTTTATGATTATTCAAAATATTGATTTGATATCTCAAAAAAATCAAAATAATCTATAAAATAGAATTAAAACATTGTAATAATTAAAGTAAAAGAAAAATATTACTATATAAACACTATTTTCACCTTATTTAAG
>JAUJYR010000019.1:0-16140 GCA_033995805.1 Hermannia gibba
AGCATTACTTTTCAATAGATTTAAACAGAAATAGAGAATTTGAATAATTTTTATTGTTTTATATTCTACTTTATAACTTATATAAATTATAAGAGCAATCAGTTTGAAAATTGTAGTAAATACTGTAAACACTACGTAAAATCAAACTTATTTGAAATCATTCAATTATCGATTAATAGCATTAAAAACTATACTATTAATCGATAATTGAATGATTTCAAATCAGTTTGATCTTACTAACCAACGCGATAAAGTCACGTGATTTTTCCTATTGATTCTTTCGGAAGAATGAGATGGTGACTTCAAAAAAACATCAATAATGTTATTAATAAACAAAACCCAATTTTAATGTTTACAAAACATAATCTATGCTCATATCTAATGCTCATAATCTAATAAGGATTTATTTTTTGACGTTTTAATCTATATGAAATTGCCCTATTAGTAATGAGCAAAGTGTCATGGCAGCCTTTTAATACATATGAGTAGTAAAGAGGGGGGGCCAGAGAGATATTTTTATCTTTCTCAGGAGAATATTTTGATTTCATTTTAAGGCAATTTCCAAATTAATTCAAATTCTTAAAAAAATTAACGCAAAAATTTATAAGTATTATGTATGTGTATGTATATAATATGTATTGTTTATAAATATAATCGATTAAAGGATGTATAATAATAAATATCCTTTATTTTATTAAACATAAGAAAAGCCGTAAAACAGTGTTACATATTGTTGTAAAAATCATAATAAGTTATTCAATCATTCAAAACGCATGTATTAATGAATGATTAATATATATATTTTAAGCTTAGTTATAAAAAAATTATATTTAATAAATGTTGCAAAGAATACTTGTTTTATTCTTTGATTAGAAATTCTTTTTAATGTGAAAGCAAATTCTATGTATCAGTAATCAGCAATAAGAGGAAGCATCGGAAATAGGAAACAATAAAAATAGAATATTTCATTTAAGTAGTAAATTAGTAATTAGGAAAACCGCGGTTTTTGGGATTGTTTGCCAAAGATAGCGTAAGAATATTCTGAAGTGCATGTGAAAAGCGGAAAGAGATTCCAATGTAAGTAGAATAGGGGAGTATTAGTAGTAATGGGGTGATTGGGGCGAATCTTCGGTTTTTGGCTTTGTTTACAAGACTGGCATTTCAGAGTGAGTGAAAGCATGGTTTGAAGAGTGGGATATAAAAGGAAAGAGTAAGAAGAGGAAGTAGGATATAAGGGGCTTTAGTAGTAGAGGTGTGGTTGCAGGAATCGCCGGTTTTTGCATTGTTTGGCAAAGACTGGAATTTCAGAGTGATTGAAAGCATGATTTGAAGAGTGGGGTTATAAACGGAAAGAGTGGGAAGAGGAAGTAGGATATAAGGGGCGTTAGTAGTAGTAGAGGTGTTGTTGCAGGAATCGCCGGTTTTTGCATTGTTTGGCCAAGAATTGCATTACAGAGCAAGTGAAAGCATGGTTTGAAGTGCGGGTTAAAAACGGAAAGAGTAGGAAGTGGAAGTAGAATATTTGGGCGTTAGTAGTAAAGGTATGGTTGCAAGAATCGCCGGTTTTTGCATTGTTTGGCAAAGACCGGCATTTCAGAGTGAGTAAAAGCATGGTTTGAAGAGTTTTTTAAGAACGGAAAGAGTAGAAAGAGGAAGTAGGATATAAGGGCATAGTAGTAGAGGTGTAGTTGCGGAAATCGCCTGTTTTTGCATTGTTTGATCAAAAATGGCATTGCCGAGTGAGTGAAAGCAAGGTTTGAATAGTGAGGTTAAAAACGGAAAAAGTAGAAAAAGGAAGTTGGATATAAGGGCGTTAGTAGTAAAGGTATGGTTGCAAGAATCGCCGGTTTTTGCATTGTTTGGCACAGACTGGAATTTCAGAGTGAGTAAAAGCATGGTTTGAAGAGTGGGTTAAGAACGGAAAGAGTAGAAAGAGGAAGTAGGATATAAGGGCGTTAGTAGTAGAGGTGTAGTTGCGGAAATCGCCTGTTTTTGCATCAAAGCATCTGTCAAAGCATGCTTTGAAAATAATTGTCTAAGTAGGAATCGGGAATTAAGATTTAAGTAGGAATTGAGTTTTATTTAGAAACTTTATTTGAGGTAAGAATTTGGGTGTAATTACGATTCGGGGTGTAATTAGAAATCGGAATTTATTTAGGAATCGGGAATTATGGATCGGGATTTAATAAGAGTAGATTTAATGAATACCTTAGTGATAAACGAGTAATTGCGAGTATTAAGCGAAAAAAGGAAATAATTAGAGTAGGATATCAGATGTTAGAAGTAAATTTGTGATTAAGTTCAGCGCTGATTTTTTAATTTATTTGCTCAAGTACGGTAATGCATAAAGTATGAGAAAATAGATTTAGGCGAAGTTAATAAATATGACAAAAATAAGAATTAAAGATGAATGAAAGAAAAAAATTAATTTTTAATTATGAATCACTAGTAATGTATAATAAAAATTTTTAATTACCATTCTGAGAATCGAACTCGGGCCCTATAAGACAAAAGTGATTTCCTGAATAGTCTACGGAAGCATTTATCCGCAGAGCTATTCAGGAACTCACAATAAAATTGAAATACTTAATATTATAAATAGAAATAAAATGTATGCTTGATTTATGATTGGGGCGTTTATGCGCATAATCATAAGATGAAAAATTAAAATATAAAATCAACTGAATGTGTCATATTTCATTCATTATACGTTAGGTTTAAGTAAGTGTTATAATGTCAGCAAAGTTTTTTAAACTCGACGAATTGTACTCAATCAAATTGAGTAATTCCTTTGTCGACAATAATAATTCTGTGTTTGTTAATATAAATAAGAACAAGTTCATAACAGAATGTGGTGAAAACAGAATTTTCAATAACGTTCAGTTTCAACTAAATAGAGGATTAGGATGTAAACCGTTTATTATAAGTTTCAATCAAAGACAATTTGAATGGGTTGTAGAAAAACTTGAAAATAATGTAACGGCTATCGACAAAAATAGTGTGAGTGAAAGTTATATTTGCTTCGAAGTCGATAATTCAATAAGTGGAATCGTATTAAGTAAAATAGAAAAACGCGTAAAGTTTGGATTAGTTTTTGCTGATTATGAAGTCTTGAATTTAAAAAAGGAAGCGGAAACTCTACAGTTTATACTTAAAAATCAATCCACAGAAGGATCTGATTTAAATACTATTGGTTTAAATGTTTACGCATACATACTTTATCGAAGACTAATTGGAAGAAACAGAAACAATACCGAATTGAAGAATGAAATGGACAAAAAGGTTTTTGCCAAAAAACTAGTTGATGAATCGTTAGCAGCTGTAAAAGAAGAAGTCAACGATAAAATTTGTAAAACCTACAAATCATTAATGCATCATTTTGGAAAAATTCTGGACTTAAAAGAATTCCAAGAATATTCTATTGGACAGTATCTTCATATTCTAGATTTGTCAAGTAAGAAGGAAGTTATTTCGATGATTACAGATATAGTAGAAGAAAGAAAACAAATTCCACGAGCTGTTATTTCAATCATTTCAAATATAATGGATAATCAGAATCGAAAACTTAGAGAATCTGGGAATTGTACAGAATTAGAAGATCAAATTGAAATTGACGAAGAAGAAGAGAGAGAACCGGAACCAGTAGCTAAAAAATCTAAAATATAGCTGTTTTACACACATGTTTTTAATTGTTGACGTCTTAAATGTAATTAATTAAAATGATTTAATTCCAAAATAGTAATAATTGATTAAAATTATGCGCATGTTTTTTGCAATCTACAGTTCAATATTTTATATTAAAATTGAATAAAACTATTATGGTTTTCTTAAAAACGCTCATTTACTTATATGCTAAACATGAGTTCATTTAAAATTAATTGGGAAATCATAAGTAAAAGAGTTTCTAAAAGTACAAAATTTTTAACAAAAGAAATTCATAATGTCGTAAAATGTGACTATAATGTCGGTAATAATGAAATTTCAATACAAAAAGTGATTCTCGAAATCGAGAATGTTTTAAAAGAAATCATCGATAATATTCTAATTGGATGTAAAGACAATGATCAGATTCGTGTGTCAATTAATAATGATAAACTCGATTTTGATATATATGTTGATTTTCGAGAATACAAGAATTTTTCAATTGAAGCTCTAATGAATGAGATTATGAAAGTCTCGCAAAGTAATAAAGAATTTCTTTTGAACGGAATTTTATCAATTGACGTTATTGTTGTGGATATGCCCGTAGTAGGTGGCCGGAGAAACAAGAATCAAATAATAGATATCGATCACTGGAGGCAGACGTCCAATAGATTGGTGCAAATTAAATCTGATGGTCTTTGCGTACCGCGAAGTATCGTTGTCTCAAAAGCATATTGCGATGGAATAAAAGATAAAGAATGGGTGAATATTAGAGATGACATTGGTAAGAAACAAGAATTATTAGCAAAAGATTTATGTCGTAGTGTAGGCATTGATGTCGATATGAATGGATGTACTATTAACGACATTTCTAAATTTCAAAACTTTCTATCACCGGAATATCAAATCATAGTCACTACACCACCGAAAGATTACTTTTTTATTGGCGAACCATTTTCTGAAAATCAGATTTACTTGTTCCTCAACAATAACCACTGCGATAGTTTATTAAGCATAAAAGCATTTTTAAAGGTTGACTACTTTTGTAAAAAGTGCATGAAAGGATATCATGACAAGAATAAGCATAGATGTCCAGGAAGCTGTTCAAATTGTTATGGTTCCGTAACCTGTGAGGATTTGCATGAAAATATATTTTGCGATAAATGTCTTCGAACTTTTAATAGTCAAGCATGTTTTGACAGACATATTAACGAAACAGCGGTATGCGATACAATCAAAAAATGTTCGAATTGTTCGAAAATAATTAGAAAAAGTGAAAAACATGAGTGCTTCAAAATTAAATGTACAACTTGCAAGGAATTTATTTCACAAAACAATCACAAATGTTTCATTAAAACGTTGGACAATAGAGCACTAAAGGATGAGGATGATAAAAATATGGTATATATTTTTTATGATTTTGAGTGCCAACTAATCAAAGAAGATAATGAATTCTTACATAAACCGAATTTTTGCATTGTAAGAATTACATGCAATAAATGCTTTGATTTTG
The DNA here is from genome assembly GCA_033995805.1 of Hermannia gibba. Classification (NCBI taxonomy): domain Eukaryota; kingdom Metazoa; phylum Arthropoda; class Arachnida; order Sarcoptiformes; family Hermanniidae; genus Hermannia; species Hermannia gibba. The sequence goes on from JAUJYR010000019.1 coordinate 5,156, forward strand.
AATTGAAAAACAGAATAAAATCATTTTGCGAATATTGTGGTAAAGAAGAATACATGTTTAAAGGCGATAAAACAATGGAATTGTTCAATAACTTTATATTTAGGGATTACACAAAGTTTTTGAATATCCGGAAAAAAGAGCTCAATCTTAAACATGATTTGAAGACATACGTGATAGCTCATAATGCCAGAAGCTATGATTTGCAGTTTATAATGAAATATAGCGTTAACAATCGCTGGATACCACAGGTTCTTAAACGTGGAACAAAAATTCTTTCAATGAGTATGGGAATACATAAATTTATAGATTCTTTGAATTTTTTGCCAATGCCTTTGAAAAAATTGCCACAAACATTTGGATTTGAAAATTGTCTAAAAAAAGGCTTTTTTCCGTATTTATTTAATGTTAAGGAAAATATAAATTATAAAGGAAAATGGCCATCTATTGAGTATTATGACATTGATTGGATGAGTGAAATTGAGCGAAATAAATTTATCGAATGGCATGAATCAAAAAAAGAAGAAATTTTTGACTTTAATCGCGAAATGGAAGAATATTGTCGATCTGATGTTGAAATTCTAATGCGCTGTTTCATGACATTTAAGAATGTATTTAAGCAAATTTCCGGTCTAGACCCTATAACTCGATCAATTACCATTGCTCAAGCTACAATGGAGATATTTCGAGCAAATTATTTACAAAAGGAAATGTTAGGAATTTGTCCGATTAATGGATATGATTCAAAACGGAAACAGTCTTTTATTGCAAATATATGGCTGGATTATTTGTCTTTAATCGAAAAAAGAAAAATTAATAGAGAAGTAAAAATTGGTCGGTACTTCGTTGATGGACTCGACAGTGAAAATGATAAGCTAGTCTATGAATTCTATGGATGCCTGTTTCACGGTTGTAAAACATGTTATGTAAATTTGAGAGCTGTTACTAACAACCCTTTAAATGGCAAGTCTATGCATTTGTTATATTTAAACACAAAACAGAAAGAACAATACTTATTATCAAAGGGATATATGCTTAGAACAATTTGGGAATGTGAATTCAAAAAGCAAATGAAACAGAATATTCAGCTAAAAAATTTGACACAAAAAATTCATAAAAATCTCAAAGATGCAGCTGTTAGACCTCCACTTGATCCTAGGAATGCATTTTTCGGCGGAAGAGTCTGTGCTGTTAAACTTTATCACGAAGCTAATTCAAGCATCAATGAAAAAATATTTTATTATGATGTTACTTCGCTGTATCCTTTTGTTGTTAAATCTAAAAGATATCCTATAGGACATCCGGAAATATATACTCAAGACATTTCAGAAGATATAAGCAATTATGAGGGATTTATTTTCTGTAAAATTTTACCACCGCAAGACTTATACATTCCAGTACTTCCATTTCGATTTGAAGACAATAGACTAGTGTTTCCACTCTGTTATGAATGCGCATTAGATAGATTGAATACAGTTTGCGAGCATACAAATGAAAATGAAAGAGCTATTGTTGGAACCTGGACAACAATGGAAATTAAAAAAGCGTTGGAGAAAAGATACAAAATTATAGAAATATATGAGGTTTGGCATTTTCCGAATATGTCTCCAAGCTGTGAAAATAGCAATGACCCTGGACATTTTACTCAATTTATAAACGATCTTATCAAAATCAAAATACAAGCCAGTGATTGGCCAAGATCCGATATGACGGAAGAAGAAAAAATTCAATATGTTAATAATTTTAAAGAACGAGAAGGAATAACATTGGATGCTGATCAAATTTGTAATAATCCAGGTATGAGATCAACAGGTAAAACAGTGGCAAATTCATTCTGGGGTAAATTTGGACAAAGCCCATCTCTTTCGAAAACAGAATATATCACAGAATTCCAACAATTGGCAAACTTATTATTAAACGATACGATTCATGTGACAGATGCGATTTTAGTGGCAGATCACATGATGCAAGTCACCTACAAGAAAGAATCAGACTTTCTTGAGCAACCTTCACATTCGAGTATATTTGTAGCTGCTTATACTACAAGTTATGCCAGATTGGAATTATATAAACTTTTAGAATTTTTAGACACAAGAGTTTTGTATTATGACACAGATTCTGTTATCTTTACATCACTTCCTGGTGAGCAGAATCCGGAATTAGGAATATATATTGGTGATCTAACTGATGAAATTGCTACTCAGTCGGAACCGGATTCATTTATAACAAAATTTGCTAGTTGTGGCTCGAAAAATTATTCGTATGAAGTTTATTATCCAAATTCCGACACAAGAGATATCAAATGTAAAGTCAAAGGTTTATCATTAAATTTCAAAACTAAAAACCTGGTCAACTTTGAATCAATGAAGAGACTTATACAAACATATAAGAAACAATGATTACGATAAATCAAAATCCCAAACGTAAAATTAGTGATATTAACGGTGAAATAATTGATGTACCACAGCAAAGATTTATTGTTACTCCGGATTTCCAGATAAAAACGCGGGAAATAATGAAAAAGTATAAACTAGTTTATGACAAGCGTAAACTTGTAGGATCAGATTACAAAACATATCCATATGGTTATAAATGTTAGAAAAAACAATATTTAAATTTGCGCGCGGTTTATGCGCGTACTATGTACGCGCATACTTTATGCGCACAGAGTGCGCATATGTTATGCGCACGGAGTGCGCATATGCTATTTTATCTGCGCATGAATAATTTTTAAACACTTACTTATTAATAAAATTGTATTTTAAAATTATTCAATATATTCATTTTAAAAGTATAATAAAATTGTTGAGTAAATATGTCAAGAGAATATGTCTCAGATATTTATGTTAGACATGAATTCCTTCGACATAGTTTTGTGCGAAAAAGTACTTTTGATGACTGGCCTATCGAGAATTGTGATATCGATTCTATGGTTTCTGCAGGATTCTATTATCTGCAGAAAAGTGAAAATATAATGTGTTTCTCTTGTGGCCTTCTAATATCTGGTTATTCAACAAATATTAAGCCTATAGTGCTACATAAAATGCTGTATCCACAGTGCAGATTCCTTAAAGGTTTGGATTTGTCAATTGATTCGCAAAACAGCAGTAGCAGAATAAAAATTATTGGGTTTCCTGAATCGTCTTCACAGGAAATTCATCGTTTGGATATGGAATTTTCAAAATCAGTAGAAGGGTTTAGTCTAATAGATTTACCAATTTGTTCAAAAAAGAAAATGGAAACTCGAAGTGCTAAATTCGATTTTAATGGTCATTATATTTCACCGATAAAAATTCCAATGAATGCGGATCATCAGGCTGTTATGTGCGTAGAATCATTTTTCAAAATGATGAAGTCTGCGACTGCTCGCTTTGAAACATTTGCTGTTATTGTATGGCCCATGCAGAAACCTTCAGCAAAAGAAATGGCGGACGCAGGGTTTTTCCATTGCTTGCTAAATGATACTGTGCAGTGTGCCTATTGCAGAATTTTAGTTGCAGGTTGGGGAGAATGTATGATTCCTATTGATGTTCACAAAGTCCTTTCACCAGAATGCAAGTTTGTAAAAGATTACTCGGATACGGATATGGCTACGAAATGCATTGACACTGTATACACAAAAAGCCTTTCCTATCTGCGTGATAGAATCAGTTGTAAAGTTTGCTTTGAAAGGGAAGTAAGCGTTTTATTTAATTGTAAGCATTTAGTTGTTTGTGGCATATGTTCAAATAAAATAAATATATGTCCAGTGTGTCGTGAGTCAATTATCGATAAGTCACAAGTAATTCTTTGTTAAAATAATTCTGTAATTTTGAGTTTTAATAAAATGTCTGTTTTCGAAAATGATGCGATTTATTTGAAAATGAGAACACCTTTCACGTGTATATTAGCTGGCGCAACAGGTTCAGGCAAAACAATACTTGTACGAAGATTATTAGAACAATGGACAAATACAATATCAATAGATAATAAAAATGAACTACTGAAAGTGTTATGGGTTTACGGTCAAATACAATCACTTCACAATCAACCCATAAATAACGTTAATGTAGAATATTCTGAATATTTACCTAATATTGATGAAATAAAGGAAAAAAGTCCAAACTTGATAATATTGGATGATTTAATGGATGAAATGGGTAACAGTGATAAATTAAGTAAAATTTTCACTAAAGCCTCACACCATTTAAATATTAGTGTGATATTTATTGTTCAAAACTTTTTTCATCAATCTAAACAAATGAGAACAATAAGTTTGAATGCACAATATATTATACTGTTGAAAAACATCAGAGATCAGAATCAAATTGTGTTCTTAGGCAGACAGTTGTTTGGTAAAAGTGCAAAAGAATTTGTTAAAATCTATCAAGATGCAACAGAACGCCCATATGGTTATTTAATAATTGATTTGAAAATTGATACCCCAAAAAGGTATAGGCTAAGAACACGTATGACGGAAGAGGAACTACCGATAAAAACACGTGAGAAAACACGATTTGCACCTATTTTGTATAATATTATTGAGTAATGGTAGCAAGCAAGAAATATAATTGGGTCAGAAAAAAGAATCTTTCCAAGAATTTAATTCAACAATTGGGAAATATTAATCTTATATCACGTATCTCGTGCAAAGAAAGAAAAATTATTCTAAAGTCATTAGGAATTGATGTAAATTTTTACGCCGCTTTATCAGAAATTATTCATAATGTTCTGAAAGGAAATATAAATATCGATAAAAATTCCCGAAATAAATTATTCAAATATCGAAATACTTTGAGATTGTTTGACTGTAAAAATTCATTGAAAAGCCAAGCAACAAGAAAAAAATTAATAATTCAATCTGGTGGGTTTTTACCTATATTAATACCAGCAATAATTGGCGCATTAGGTCATATTTCAGGAACTATTTTAAATAAAGTGATTAAATGATGACAGGGTTTCAGAAAATTGTAGCGATTCCTGCAGAACTCGAAAACCAGAGTGAAAATATTGTCAATGAAGAAATTGCTGTTCAGCCTCAATTAAAGAATAAAACAGTTAGAAAAAATTACGTCACATTATTGGATAAGTTAAATCGTATTTTGAAAATTGTGCTTAAGTTAGCCGTAATTAATGGATATGATTCAATCGGAAGAATAAGAGATAAGAATGGAAATTATGTAGACCAAAGCAACGTCATTAAATTGTTAAATAACTCGATGACGTATGGAAAGCTTTTAATTGGACAGAGTGAATTTATTGATTTATTAAACGAAGCTGATATTGATCCTGACTTGATTGTGAATGAAAATATTAAAATTAAGTTAATCAATACTAAAGCAATTAGAAACAAAAAAAGTTTAGAGCAATCGAACATTGTTCAAGAAGACGATATTATATTTAATGAAACAGAGGAGCCGGAATCTAATACTGAGTCAGTTTTATCTTATGATCAGAGTTCAACTTCTAAAGTTATTGATAAAAAAAGCCGAAAAAGACATTTAACAAATATACCTGGGCCGAATGTAACTACCAGATCAAAACGTCTAAAAAGTCATTTGGAGCAAACAGGATCAGGTTATAGGAAGAAATCGAAAAACGCAATTGCAGAATGGGAAATATTGAAAGAAATGTGAATTATTCATTCGATAAAATCCTAAATAATGCTTATTACAGTCCATCATATCCTTCATCTTTGAGTAGTGTTAACAGACTTTTGAAATATGTTCGCAAATTTCATCCTGAAATATCTACTTCTTATATTAAACAATGGCTTAAAGAACAATATACTTATACGCTTCATAAAAAAGGCAGACGAAATTTCATAAGAAATAGAATTTTTGTATCAGCAGTTGATGAACAATGGGAAGCGGATTTAGTAGATATGTCCGAATATAAAAATGTTAATAATGGTTACAAATATATTCTTACTATTATTGACGTTTTAAGCAAATATTTATGGGCGATACCTTTGAAATCGAAAGGCGCGAAAGAAGTTGTTAAGGCTTTTGAGAGAATATTTATAAACCGAAAACCAATCAAATTAAGAACAGATAGAGGTCTGGAATTTGTTAATTCAAGCCTGAAAAAACTTTGTGTAAAATACAACATTAGACATTTCACTTCAAATGATGTCAAAATAAAGTGCAGTATTGTTGAGAGAGTGAACAGAACGCTAAAAGAAAAAATGTTTAAATATTTCACTGCATATGGAACAAGAAAATATTTTGAAATTTTGCCAAGTTTAGTTGAATCTTATAACAGTCGTTACCACAGATCAATAAGAATGAAACCGAAAGATGTAAACGAATCAAATGAACAGATGGCTTACGAAAATTTATATTATAAATATAAACTAAAAGATCTTTTGAGTAAACCTAATAAAAAGCCAATTAATATTGGGACAACTGTACGAAAAACATATGATCTAATTCAATTCGATAAAGGCTATTTTCCAAATTGGACAGATCGGACATATATAATTTCAAATATAGTGAATAATAACGAAAAACCAAGATATAAATTAAATTTTGAAGGAAATATTCTAAATAGAAAATTTTACCCTGAAGAAGTTCAAGCAATTAGTTCAAATACTTCATACAGAATTGAAAAAGTGCTGAGAAAAAGAAAAATTAAAAATAAAGTGCATTATTTAGTGAAATGGATAGGATATCCTTCTTCATTTAACAGTTGGATTTCATCGAAAGAACTTGAAAAACTCAAAAATCGTAGCTATGAGTGAAAATAGCGATCAAAATATCAATCAAAACATTAAAAGTAATGGATGGTTCAACGATTGCTCAAGACCATCAGCAAATGAAGTAATTTATTTCTCTCAGATTGTTGTCATAGTAATAGTGATTGTGGCTTCGCTTTATAACCTTGGTATAAAAAGTGAAAATGATAGCCTTTGGACTGCACTTCTTACAAGCTGTTTAGGATATATACTACCAAATCCAAAGTTAAAGTCAAAATAAAGTTAATTATATAATGAAAATTTTGTATCTAATTTTGTCTCTTATTATTGCATTAATTGTCGTTATTGCTGAATTTTTGTATGAAATAAATAAAAATTATACATTGACTACCGAAAATACCCAAAGGTGGTGTGCATATGATAACATTCATTGGATGAATATGTTTGATGACGAATCATTTTATGTTCATTTAATGAGCAATTCTGTGAGCCCAGAAAGCCATCAAAATAATACTGTGGCCAGATTTGTGAATCAACTAGCCCGAAATATAACACTTTCTGAAGAATATGAAGTTGGTTTATCGGAAATAAGCTATACGAAATCTTGGTATAATATTCTGAACAAAAGTAAATTAAATGTTTTCTCTATTGGTAATGAATCACTTGAAAATGCTGATTTTTCTATAACTCCCGGTTATTACCCGGATGTTAAAACATTAATTAATGAAATTAATAGAAATTATCGACTGTTTGGAAATGATCATAAAAGACGTTTATCTTTGCCTCCTAAAATCCGGTATGACGATATCAGGAATAGAATTTTTATATTTCCAGGAATATCCGTTAAAGGAGATCAATTCTTTTTTCCCAAATTATCTGAAGAGTTGGAACTTATTCTTGGAATGCGAGACTTTAAAAATTTAGATGAATTCGAAAATTATTTCAAAGACCAAAAAACGGGCCAATTTATTAAAGATATCAAAAAGATTTCATTAAATACAAAAATGAGCTTTGGAAAATTGTACAATCTCACAGATTTAGAAGGAGCTGGAATGCTTTTTAAAGAATACGAAGCTCCATATCCTGTACAATTTAATACTAATGAAATGCATCTATTAATATATTGTGATATTGTTAGACCTATTCCAGTTGGCAATACATTTTCAAAATTATTACGTCAAGTTCAGATACCAAAATCTGTTAAATATAGCGAGCAGTGTGTCATAAATTACGAACGGCCATTATACATACCATTGATAACTAATGAAATTAGTAAAATTGAAATCAATATTAAGTTGGATACTGGCGACTTCGTTCCATTCAACTTTGGTAGGTCAACCGTAACATTACATTTCAGGAAAAGACCAACAAATGACTTCCAATCCATTCGACGACTATTATATTAATCAGGCTGGAAGTGGAATTAGTGGATTTTCGGGTATCCGTTATCAAAAAGGACATGGTTTTTTCGGACGATTATTATCTGGTGCTGTAATGCCAATTCTTAAATATTTAGGGAAGAAAGCATTAAATACTGGATTAAGCATTGGATCTGATATATTTCATGGCAGTGATATCAAATCAACAATGAAAAAAAATTTAAAAAATTCTGGATATGAAGTTCTCGACGATGTTTATGGAAAGTTGCAGAAATACAAACAAAAAGGAGGTGGAGTTAAACGCAAAAGAAAGCAGTCTAAAAAAACAGTTAAGAAAAGAAAACCATCAAAAAAGCAGCTGGCAGCTTTAGCAAAAGGTCGTAGTGCACTTAAACGTAAACGTACGAAAAAAATTAGTGAAGATATATTCAGTTAATTATGTCGCTCGTCAGTGAAAGTTCTCCTGTAACAACTCTTCAAGAATTTGATATATTTGGTCTTCCACCTGTGCAAACAACAGTTGAATCCACATATCAAACAGAATATCGGTCAAATGGAACTTTAAATACTGGTGCTCATCCTGAATTTAATATCGAATCAGCAGATAATGAATATATTTTGCCCAGGGAGACATTACTATATGTTAAATTTAGAATATCTTTATCGAAAACGGATAGAACTGCTGTTGTTCAAAACGACTGGAATAGTGTATCATTTGTAAATAATTTGTTGAACTCATTTTGGCAAAGAATTGAAATCAGCATTGGAGAAACAATGATTACTGCACCTTTAGTTACACATGCATATAAATCTTATTTCGAACATTTGATCGGGTTTTCAGATGATGCAAAAACATCCTTTTTAAAAGCAGCTGGCTGGTTCAGTGACGAAGTACCAGATACACCACATGCTCCAATTTTATCGAGAGCAAGTTTAATTAAGCATGTAAAACCATCAGGAGTTGCAGATACTGATGATAAAGAAATACATATAGGTCAAACTGTAGAACTTCTTGGGCTCCCGTCATTTGATTTGGCTTTTCAAGGTCGAGCATTACTTGGTGGAATCAAAATGAAGTTTAAGTTAATACCACACGATGTTTCATTTTTTCTGATTTGCAGCGATGATAAAATTATACCAAAAATTGAATTTATTGACATTGCATTAAGAGTGAAAAAGCAAAAGGTTTCAAAAGATATTATCATTGCACACCACAAGGCATTGAAATATTCTCCTGCAAGGTATCCTCATTGTCGATTTGATGTCCGAACAGCAACAATAACCAATGGAACTCATAGCAAAATTTTACAAAATGTGATTAGCGGCCAAATGCCTCGAAGGAGTTTCATCGCTTTCATTTCGAATGAAGCATTTGATGGCTCATTGAAAAAGAATCCGTTTCATTTTCTACACTATGATTTGGATTATTTGGTTTGTTTCCTTAATGAAAATCAGTATCCAAGACGTGCTTTTCAGCCTGATTTCACGAATGGAAACTATATAACAGAATATTTAGAACTATATCGTGCCGCCAATCAGCTTCTCACCGATCCGCATATGGTTATAAGCAAATCACAATTTCTTAAGGGTTCGACAATATTTGGGTTCAACTTTTCTCCCGATGAATCTGACGGATGTGGTTCAAATGGATATGTCAGTGAGGGTATCCGGGGCTCAATGTCTATTCAAGTTTCATTCAAGACTCCAATAAGTGAAACTATCACTGTGCTCATATTCTCTGAATTTGATAGCCTTATTCTAATTCCTGAACATCGGAATGCTGTAATCGATTCTTATTAATGGATTCGCTAACTATCGCAAAATACTTGAAATATTCACCGACATTCCGTGGTGTTTACCCTCGGGATATGATACCGGACATTTCAAATGAAAGAAAAAGCACACTCATCATAAATACAGATGAAAGCACTCAACCTGGCGAACATTGGGTTGCAATATATCTCAATGGACAAGGAAGCGGCGAATACTTTGATTCTTACGGTTTACCTCCACTTTTCGGCGATATAATTAATTTTCTAAATAAATCATGTCCTTTAGGATGGGGTTATAATCCTGTGACCCTACAATGTTTAACATGCATTACATGTGGTCATTATTGTGTATTATATGTATTATTTAAAGATTCAAATTATGATTTTAATAAATTTATTTCTACATTCACAAATAATTCTGTTAAAAATGATTTTATTGTAAAATCTATTTTAGGCCGGAAATAAAATTTTTCAAAAAAATTATGAATTTAATTAATTTTCATAGTATTTTATTCAAAATTTCATTCTTAGCGCTCTGATATATCTTGTGATCTTTTAAAACGCTCTAAAAAAATATCTCTGTGGCCCCCCCTCTTTACTACTCAAGTGAATCATACATTTTTTCATTAGAAGTACATTAAACGAATTAGATCTCAACATGAAAACTAATTATTATTGCAATTATATTTGATAAATTATTGTAAATATAATTAATCGATTTCTCTGATTATACAAGATTTGGTCAATAAACATATTTATGCAATTATTTTCAAAAGTAATATCAGAAGTGAACAAAATTGCTTTGACCCAAAATATTGAACAGATTTGTAATACGATGAATATTCTCAATAATGTACAGTTATTCTCAAAATATCTTGCATTATCAATTTAAGCTTTTTATCATAATGCCTTATCAAAATTTAATTTTCACTAATTAGCATTGAGTTCAGATTGAAATTTTGAGAACATCTAAGAGTTTCATAACAAAAATTTAAAAAAATAAATTGTCGAATCCCTGACTCGAACCCCTTGCCTTCAGTTTAGAAGACATAAACTTAGACTACTGGACCACTGAGACTTTTATACTAAAGCTTTTATACTTTTATAGCTAATATGAGTTAAATGTTTACTCAATAACATTATTAATAAATGAAATTGTGA
>JAUJYR010000020.1:0-16113 GCA_033995805.1 Hermannia gibba
TTGGAGGGTGGGTTCCTATACGATTCTTAATCAGCGTTGACTTCTCTATCGAATGGCTATTTCACTTTTTCGATTCTTTTCCGCAACGGACGGACAGACAGACAAATCATATTAGCGCGAAATTTTTTTAAAAAAATTTTCGATCGCGCTAATAAGTATAAAATATGGGTTTAATAGGTTTAAGAAAGTTTGCGATTTAAAAGTAAATATTTCTTAAGCAAAAATCAAATAATAAATTAATTATTGCCTATAACTCAGTTTGCCTTCGCTATAGGCAACTGAGTTATAGGCAAATTTCGCTTTAATCAACTGATTTATAAAGCACCGGCAGCTCCAATTGGGCTTATAATCAGGGCTGGGCAGACGGCCATTTTTAGGTGGGGGGTCCAGGAGGGAGTTTCTAGGGGGTCAGTGGGTCAGCTTTTAGGTGGGTCTTTTTATATGCTTAAAAGTTTCTCAAGTTTGAAAAAACACAAACTCATAGAAGGTCACAGGACACCTAAAAACATGTTTTTTCGATTTATTTATATAATATGTATATTATATAAATACAATTTTCTATTAAATTTCATATACTTTTTTACAAAACAATTAACATCAGAAAACATCTATGATCTTCGATGTCATTACATGGTGTGACCGGAGACACAGTCGTAGTTATGGTGGGATCACAAGTGGTCGCGATCTCAGCCATATTTATGCACAAAATTGAGCTAAAATTACATAAATAATTAGTTGTAAAAAGCTTTGAATAAAATCTCTTACGTTATAACAATTATTAAGAATTTTGCACACATTATAAATGATGAATGACTTACTTTTTAAGTTCTTTTATATTATTTTCTAAGACATAGTTTTCTAGCGATTGGTTGAAAAAATCTAAATATCAAAGTTTGTTATAATGTTTTACAAAAAGATAGGAATAAAACTCACTTTCGTTCAAAGATTTATCATTAAAATCGATTTTAATATCATTTGATTTCGACTTTTCACTAATTTTTAACATTTTTATCATTGATTTAAACAATTAAGTGATAGAAAGTACTGATTAATTAATTTTTATTATAGAAATGTTTGAGTTCATGAACCTCAATATGAAATGTGCGTAAAATTTATAAATATTTGAATACTAAACCATTTGAAGGTAACTTTGAATTAAAAGATTATCCTTTTCTATAAACACCTGATTTGTAATCAACAGGTTTTCACTTTAAGCTAATAATTGTCCGGAAATTGTTTAAGGATTAGAAAAAATGCGTATTTTGTTTAAAGTTTAAGAAAATATGCAAAACATATTTTGATTGTCTTTTAGACAAAATATATTTTAATTTTCCTTACGATTGATTTTTTTTATAATTTTGATTTAAGTTAAATGTGATTCAATACTGTTAATTGTTTTATTTTTATAAAGCTTTTAATTGCTTATACAGAGCGATCAACCAATTTTAACACACAATGTTAAGGCTATTATTGAATGTGCGTGTTTTGAATAGTTTAAAAACATTATGTGCTAACAGTTATTAGTAGTATACCTGGTACCGTAGGCATACAGGTAAAGCCTTGTTTTAATGTACGCACAGTAATTTTAGCATTAGGTTCATAAAACAGCAAAGTTCATGCAAATAGCGCTATTTTAGGCTATTTTCTATATATTTGTGTACTTGAATAGTACCATAGCATAAGATAGTTCACAAAACAATGGGTACACAAAACCGAGTCTACACTGTAAAATATTTTCGATTGTCGATATATCGGTTTCAAACTATCGATAACGAATTGAAAACGTTATATCGATGGCATAATATTGTAAACAATCGATAATTGTAGATTCCGTTCGATAACAATAACAACTTCAATTTATAGTTAATAAAGACAAATCAACGCCATCTTTTGAAAGTAAATTTTTATTTAAAATCAGAATTCAATAAACTTTTTTACAATTAAATCATTAATATACTGATCTCTTGAGAAAATCGATATAAAGTCACACAAACTTAATTTTTTGTCCTTAAACTTCACATAAAGTACACAGTAATGTCCACAAGTGATGCATTTGAGACACTGCAGTGTGGTTGTACTATAGCCCCAACCTTTTGGACATGCGTCATTCAAATATGTTATTATATCGGTATGAAGTGGAGGTAAACCGTATGAATCAAAATATTCACCTGATCCATCCTTATTCAAATGAATTACAACCCAATGTTCTCCTGGTTTATCACTAGTGTCCGTATTTATGATTAATGAGGCTGGTTTTTTATTAATTATAGATGGTATTAAATCTCTTGGATAAACTCCTTTCAGTGTTATCGATTTTGCTAGTAATCCGACTATTGTTTTTGTGTCCATAATTAATGAAAATCTATGATTGCGTTTCGGTCTTCAGGAATCATTAAAAGATTATCATATTCAGCAAATATCATAACTGTTATTGTTTCTGGCAAAGGAATTTTGAAGTGCAAATCAATTTTCATTGAGCCGTATTTTGTCTCACTAATGTATCCGTTGAGTCCACAGCCATCAGAGAGATCAGGTGAGAAATTAAATCCAAATAAAGTTGAACCTTTAGCCCAACGTGATTTACTTAAGACGAAATGCGGGTCACTAAGAATTTGATTGGCTGCTCTATAAAATTCATAATACTCTCTTGCATAAGAATTTCCACTGAAATCTGGTTTAAATGCTTTTCTAGGGAATTGCTCTCCATTTAAATAGCAAGCTAAATAATCCAAATCATAATGATTAAAGTAAAAAGGATTTTTTATAAGCGATCCTGTAAAGGCTTCATTTGAAACAAATCCAATAAAACATCTTCTTGGTAGTTGGCCATTGATAACATTTTCCAAAACTTGACTATATGTTCCTTTACCAATCATTGCAGTTCTAACATCAGAACGACTCAAGATATATCGTGCGGGAGTTATTTCGAGAGCCTTGTGATGAGCAAAGACAATGTCATTACTTGCCCGGTTTCTTGTTAGATACAAAGTTAATTCGGTAAATTCGATTTTGGGAATGAGTTTCTCATCGTTGCACATTAAAAAGAATGAGACGGGAGCTGGAATTAACTTAAATTTAATGTTTGTGCCACCTAGAATGACCCTTCCTTGATAAGCTAAATCAAAGTTCAGCTTCCCAAACAACTCGACAATTTGGCCAACATGTATTTCTTTGTCATCTGTAGCTTTAACACCTTTTGGTGTTTGATGCTCGATGAATTTTGTTCTTAAAGCATTTGGAACATGTGGTGTTTCAATCAATTCATCTGTATACCATCCAGAAGCTGTGAGGAATGATGCTTTTGCGTCATCACTGTAGCCCAACAAGTTTTCAATATATGATTTATATCCATGTGTTTGTAGTGAAGCAACTGTTTCTGTATCACCAATCGTTACATCAACTCGTTGCCATAGGGAATTTAAAAGGTTATTGACCACAGATATATTAGACCAGTCACTTTTCACAACATCACTTTTGTCATTTTTTGAAAGTAACACACGAAACTTAACATGTAATGATGTTTCCCTTGGCACGACATATTCGTGCAAGCTTGTATTTATAATAAACTCAATATTTCCACCTGAATTTAAAGTTGATTGAGAACTATGATCAGTTTGATATGATGATTCTACTGTAGTCTGCACAGGAGGTAATCCATATAAATCAAATTCTTGAAGTGTTGTCACGGGTGATTGTTCATTCACTAAAGACATTTTTTTAAAATTAAAACGGAAAAAATGTTTTGCTTGATTTTTTTGACTTTCTCTTTTTCTTCAAAGCAAGTCGACCTTTTGCTAATGCTGCTAACTGTAAATCTGATGGTGGTTTCTTCGAAGACGTTCTCTTTATTGATTTTGAATTACTTTTTAAAGATTTCTTTCTATTCTTTTTAGTATTTCTTTTTTTGCGACCGGATCCTTTTTGTTTGTATGATTTGATTTTTTCGAATGCTTCTTCAGCAATATCTAAACCAGTTGTTTTCATTTGATTTTTTAAAGATGTTTTGATATTTTCCCCTTTCAATATATCAGACCCAATATTAACACCTGTATTTAAGGCTTTACGGCCTAAATACTTTAAAATTGGAAGAACAGCACTAGATAAAAGCCGCCCAAAAAATCCGTGACCTTTTTGATAACGGATTCCAGAGAAGCCTGCGATTCCGGTTCCAGCTTGATTAGTGTAATATTCGACGAATGGATTTGAACTCATCAGTAGGCTTTTTACGGAAATGTAGTGTTACTGTAGATCTACCAAAATCAAATGGTATAAGTTCATCAGTGTCGTCTTTGATATTTATTTCAATACTATCGATTTCGTTTGTTAACAGTGGAATATATAGAGGCTCAGGATATTTAATTACACATTGTTCACCAAATTTAGTTTTCTTAGGTATTTCTACTTGTCTTAATAATTTTGAGTAAGTGTCTCCAACAAGTATAGGATGAACTATACTGCAATACAATAACACATGCATTTCATTTACATTAAATTGTACAGCACTTGGGCATTCTATTTCAACTAGTAGTGATCCATCTCCATTCACACTTAAGTTATAAGCTGTGTCGTAGTTTATAAACTTTTGCAATGTTATATCAGATGGCGAAACATAGTAATTGTTTGTTTCAGGGTCAATAAAATGATTGATGTAACTATCATCTGCCAAATTACGAAATCCAAGCATATATTCAAGTTCTTCAGTTAACAATGGATAAAAAAATTTATCATTTTGAGGTGACCTTCCAGGTAAAACCAATACTCGATTTGTGACATTATCATATCGTAGGATTGGTGCTCGCCAAACCAGTTTTTTATAAGTTGTTAATTCAAACGTTTTGAATCCTTTATTCAATTCATTTATTAACGTATTGATGTCAGGATAATAGCCGGCTTTAATGTAAGAATCTTTATCTTCAAATGATGAGTTATCTGTACTGAAAATGCGAAGTGTTTGCGAATTTTTTATGTTGAACCAAGATTTTGTATAACTTACTTCAGAAAGCCCAACTTCCCAAAAATCTTGTAGTGAAAGTTTTTCAGCTAATTTTGTGACAAAGCGAGCAACTGTATTATTCTGATGACTGTCTGGGCTTTTTACATTACTAATTAAATGTACATAAAACGATTCGTTTTGGATCAAATCCATTAATGTAGAGTCTGTCCCGCAGAATGTTTTATTAATATTTTGTCGTTTGAAGTTAATTTTTTCAATTAATATTCTAATCAATACAACTAACCAAATAGTTGAGAATGTTAAAATCAGTAAATGCTGAGTTTTTAATATCATTATAAATTAGTCCCGACGTTTGAAGTATTTGAATTATTATTATTAGATTTGGATTTCAATTTCGGATTTGGCAAAATATATCCAATACAACTAGTCAATAAAGCAGTCCATAAACTATCATCACCGGATTGCACACATAAGTTATACAAAGATGTTATCACAACAATAAAAATTACAAGAATTTGAGTAAAATATATTAATTCATTGGCTGTTGGTGTGGAACAGTCGGAGAACCATCCAGTATTTTCAGATTCATTAGATTGAATACTTAAATCATGCCTAGGCATTTTACCTTTGGTTCAATAGCATGAGTTCACTGTCTGACACCCAAGAGTTGAATGAGTTAGGATATCCCAACCACTTAACTAATGACTCAATATTATCCTTTCGTTTTCTTTTCTTGATAATTTTCTCGATACGATATTGTGTATTAGGACTGATAACTTGGACCTCTTTTTCATAAAAGGCTCTCTCAGACTCTTTGCCTGAATAATCCTTCAATTTATATACATTTTCACCAGGTTTTTTGATTACTTTTGAAATTTGATATGTCACGTCTGTCCAATTAGGATAATAAGCTTTATCAAACTTGTTCAATTCGTAAGCTTTTCTAACCGTTTCTCCTTCATCAATAGTATTTAACTTTTTCTCAAAAAACTTGTCTCTAAGTGAATTTTTTAGATATAGATTTTCATATGCAATTTTTTCATTAGACTCATTAACGTCAATTGGTTTCATTTTAATCGATCGATGAACTTTATTATTATATGATATAACTAAATTTTTTAATACATCAATATATTTTCTAGTACCATATGCAGTGAAATACCTGAACATTTTTTCTTTCAAAGTACGATTCACTCGTTCAACAACACTGCATTTAATCTTTTTATCAAAAGATGTAAAGTGTCTTATTTCAAACTTTTCACATAAATTCTTCAATTTATTATTAACAAACTCGAGACCTCTATCTGTTCTAAGCTTTATTGGCTTTCTTTCTTTAAAAATAATTTCAAAAGCACTTGCAACTTCATTGGCTAATTTTGATTTAAGTGGCACTGCCCATAGATATTTACTAAGTACATCAATCACTGTCAATATATATTTGTAGCCGTTATTATCTTTTGAAAACTCGTTCATATCCACAAGATCAGCCTCCCATTGTTCATCTTTATTTGTGACGTAAATTCGGTTTCTTTTAAAGTTGCGTCTGATGGTCTTATGCAATGTATAAGCATATTGTTCCAAAAACCATTGATCAATATATTTTTGTGAAATTTGTGGATAATTTTTCTTAATGAATTTAGAGAAAACAGATTTGCCACCAAGTGAATTAGCATTTGTAGTGTCATAATAATTAGCACTTAAAATTCTATCAAAACTATCGTTTTTAATGCGAACCATTTTAATTAGTTTCCCAATCAATATTATCTTTTAAGATGTCACTTTTTCTTTTCTTATTTTTCGGGCCAAGTGGATGAACGTCTTCGTCAATAGCACTTTCAGAACTACCTGTAGTAGTGCTTTCATGCACTCTTTTTCTCGGCTTTTTGAATTTCCTCAGTGGTTCACTTTCTTCTTCTGAATTTCGATTTTCATCCTCAATTATACCAAAATTATCGTTTTGTATATTGCCAATATTTGTATCTGCATTAGTGAGATGTTGTTTCATAGGTTCATAACTTTGAATATTTGCTAACTTGGCTCTGATATTTTCATTGATAATAAGATCAGGATCAACATTGGCTTCTTTTAACAGGTTAATGAAATCATTTTGAGCAATTAAAAGTTTACTCTGGGTCATAGAATGATTTAGTAATGTGATGATATTGCTGTTATATATATAATTTCCTTTTGTATCTCTCACTCTTCCAAGGACATCATAACCTTTTATATCAGCCAATTTTAATATTATTTTTAAAAGTCTAGAAATTCTATCCAAAGATGTCAAATTTTTACGTTTGCTTTTTGGATTAGTTAACACATTGTCATTAATAGACACTTCTTCGTTGTCAAGTTGACTGGAATTTATATTATTACTATTCTTTTCTTCATTTGAAGAATTTTCCATTGAAGCTGGAATTGCAACCATTTTTTGAAAACCACTCATTTTGTCACTTTACAATTTTGTTAATGAGAGCACTGGATAAATGACCAAGTGCAGCCACTGCAGCAGGTATTAATATCGGCAAGAAACCACCAGATTGTTGTATTAATAGTTTTCTTTTCACTTTACTTTTCAATGATTTTGGACAATCAAATTTCTTAATTATATTTTTATACTTATATAGCTTTGTATTTTGAGCCGGTTTTAGTTTAATATTTCCTTTTATTAAGTTATGTGATAACTCCGAAATAGCTTTGAATAATACTTTGTCGTCACTCAGTTCTTTTAATATTACTTTACGTTTATTAGGCGGTTTCTTTGATATTGTCTTTAGGACGTGAATGTAATTATTTAGTGAATTTCCAACCATTTTAGATTTCTTCCATTTGGGCACATTTTTCAAATTAATCGTATTAATTTTCTTATTTTTATTTAATTTTGAATTCATCATTTATTTGTCAATCATATAAAATATTGGTGAAAAATCACTTTTATGTCTCACATTAACAGGTAATTCTTCAGCTGTCATGCGACTTCGTAGCATGAAGCGTTCTGGTGTATCTAGCTTCAAATCAATTAATAAATAACCAAATGGCTTTGATGTTGCGTCATCATAAGCATTCATGAAATATTTTGTTCTTCGTCTGAATATTTGTCGACCCAAACATTCTACTTGACTCTGATCTCTAACGTTCCTTAAAAGAATTATATATTGGCTGTTTAAGCTTATTGTACGCATTTGACTTGATTGGTGGAAAAAATTTTGAACTATAAAAATAACACTTATATTAAGGTGATGGCTGACTTTTGTAAATAACTTGCTCAAATTTTTATCATTTCCCAATTCATCCATCAAATCGTCGATAATTACAATATTTGGTTTCAATGTCTCTAAGGTTTGCACACTTGGCATGTTTTCAGTGTAATCAATATGAACATTTTTAATTGGATTCTGATAAATTTTTTGATTTTGACCATATATCCATATACAATTCAAATTATTGCTAATAACATTTGGAAAATACATAGTATTTTTCCATTGTTCTAATAACCTTCTCACTAAGATTGTTTTTCCGGCACCGGTTGCGCCAGAAATAACGCATGTAAAAGGATTACGCATTTTTAAATATACAAAGTCATTCATAATATTTGACATTTTAATAAATTTATTATATTAGTTAACATAATATTACATCGGATTTTGTTTTAATTATATTTCTACAAACTGGGCAATTTATAATTTTAAGTGAACAGCCACTACATGTTACAATATGTTTGCAGTCAAAGAGTACACATACTTCCTTTTCAAAGCAAATTTTGCAACTAATGCGCTCTCTTAGGTAACTAGACGGTTTTGATTCCAAATCACATTTCTTTTCTACATCTAATGAATTTTCTGTTTTCAAGTCTACACTAGTGCAAAACTCATTTCTAACAAAAGAACAATGCTGAGAAAATAACTTGTGTATGTCTTTAGGTGATGATTGAGAATTCCACCCACCAAATACTATTCGACAGTAAGCACATTGAACCGAATCATTTAATAAGCAATAAAAAAATCCAGCTTCGCTCATGTCTTCTGCTATTGGTGCATCTTCTGGCCAGCTTGTAATTAAAAATGTTGAAAGTCTATTTTCTTTTAATTTCATCATTTTGAAAAATCCTTCAATGCAAAGAACACCTTGATTCTCATGATTGATAGGTACCTTAAGTGGAACTTTATAATAAGCGCTAACTTCATGTGCTCCTAATCTGGGCTCGGTTTGGTTAATCGATGCCAAAGGTGGATCGTATATAGTCTTTAAGTGTATTTTTCTCAAGTATAATTTTTCAGCCTCTGCAATGTCGCATGTCGGAATAGTCGAGACTGCAACGGCTGAAATTCTGCCATTTATAGGCAAGCAATTAATTGATATATCAAAGCCACGAATAAAACGACAATTTGGTGAAATTGAACGATGAACCAGAAAAGGGTGATTAGTCTTTACCCATCCAGAAACTTTAATCCCACAACTAAAACAAATTACTTCATCGCATTTTTGAGAATAATAAAAACCTGCATTCACAAGAGGTCGATAATCCATACATTTCTCTGGCCAACTTTCAAAAGTACTTTTGCGAACACTTTCATGTCTTAAATATTCATGTCTTAAATAAACAAGTGAAACTTGTTGATTTGTCATGATTTTATTAAAATAATATTTTTAAAAAATTTATTAATACAAATAAAATTGTATAGCTTAATTTAATTAAGTAAAAAAATACATGAAATGAGAAATAAAACTCTTTTGTGGCACAATATGGTCTTGCAGACCATATATATGCCCTATGGGCATAGACTACGCCTGAAGGGCGTATTTATGCGCAAAGCGCATATTGTGCCGCGCATTCAATTTTAAATTAATAAGAATAGCCAAAGGGATAAGTTTGATATTTCCCCGGTATTATTTGTCTTTTATCATATACAAATCTGTATTTCTTTTGTATTTCAAGAGTCTTAATTTCTAAAAACGGTGTTACTTGAAATATTTTTTGAGGGACGTCAATAACTGTTTTCTCAATGTCAACTACTCGAGATTCGGGGTTTTCTTTCAATTTTTCTACCATTTCATCTATTAAAGTTTTCATAATAGAGAAATTAACTTTATCGCTTGACTTGAAATTCAAACTTAACCCCTTAACTTTACAAAAATATTTTTTAGTTTCACTGTTGGGATAGTAAACCTCATACGAGTAGTTCTTTGAACCGCATGTGGCAAATTTTGTAATGTAAGCTTCTGGCTC
Source organism: Hermannia gibba (assembly GCA_033995805.1). Taxonomy (NCBI): domain Eukaryota; kingdom Metazoa; phylum Arthropoda; class Arachnida; order Sarcoptiformes; family Hermanniidae; genus Hermannia; species Hermannia gibba. Next base: position 10,179 of record JAUJYR010000020.1, read on the forward strand.
ATTTTTCACTTTAAGTTCGTCTGTGAGGTCCCCAATATAGTCGCCAAGTTTAGGCATGTCCTGTCCAGGCTCAGAAGTAAATATTACAGAGTCTGTATCCATGTAAAGTACACGTTCACCCAATGATTCAATTATATCATACAATATGTTTCGCGCATAACTAGTAGTGAAAGCAGCTGTAAAAATACTTGAATGAGCTGCTGGTTCAACAAACACATTTTCTTTTTCGTAATTCACTTGAAGCATTTCATCAGATATTAAAATCGCATCATTTACAACAACTGAATCATCATTGAGTAATTTAAAAAAGCTTTGTGGCTCATCCATATATTCTGTCTTTGATTGAGAAGGATTTTGGCCCATTTTACCCCAAAACGAGTTGACCACATTTTTCCCGAGAGACCTTAACCCTGGATTATCTGATATTTCACTTGCGTCTATTTCTATACCTTCGTTTTGTTTTAGGTTATTTATGTATTCGGATTTTTCCATTTCTGTCATATTTGGCTTTGGCCAACCGCTTGCCATGATTTTTATTTTAATGTAATCGTTCATCATGTGCGTAAAAATTCCATATTTCTCACAACTCTCGTTTTCCGGTAACATTTGCTCAAAGTGCCAAACTTCATATACTTCAATTATTTGGTAATTTTTACTAATTGCTTTTTTTATATCAATTGAAGTGTATGTGCCAACGAAAGCTCTTTTATCATCACTATGATCACATGGTTTATTTTGACTGTTCAGTGCACATTCGTGGCATAAAGGGAATATTAACTTATTATTCAATCGTATTGGTAAAACGGGATGATATATATTTTTAGGCGGTAATATTTTACAAAAAATAAAGCCATTATAAATTGTCAAATCTTGTGAGAAATCTTGTGTGATGCGCTTCGGATGGCCTACTAGAAATTGCTTTGTTTTAACAACATAGGGGTATAATGATGTCACGTCATAATAATGTATTTTTTCATTTTTTGAGGGATCGATTTCATGATATAATTTAATCGCACATGTCCTACCACCGAAGAAAGCATTTCTAGGATCTAATGGAGGTTTTGATTTTGATAACTTTAAATTATTAATATGGTTTTTGACAAATGCAGCCAATGACTTGTCTTTAATCATTTGTTTTTTAAAAGCACATTCCCATATTGTTGTTAAATTGTAATTTTCATTTTTTAAATATTCTTCTTTTTGTTTTAAGTAACTATAAAGACTTTCCATCGATTTTCCATTGACTGGATTATTAATAACTTTTCTATTGTTTACGAAACAGTGAGGGCACCCGTGCCATACGCATCCATTAAATTCATATAAATTTCTATTATTTTCTTTTTCCATACCATCAATAAAATATTTGCCGACTTTTCTCTCTCTTAAAATCTCAATAGTTTTTTCTTTTTCTAAGTTATCAAGCCAAACATTTGCAATATAAGAGTTTTTTCTTTTTGCGTCATAGCCATTGGGTGGACAAATGGCTAAAATGTTCTCTTTTAAATAGTTTGCTCTAAATATCTCCATGCATGCCATTGCTATTGTAATTGATCTGCTTAATGGATCAAGACCTGAGACTTTTTTGAATATTTCACGGAAACTCATCATACATCTCATTAAGATTTCAGTGTCTGATCTGCAGTATTTCAGCATTTCTTCTTGCAGATCAAAAGTATCATTTTTCACACTATCGTACCATAAGAAAAATTTTTCACGTTCTTTGTCTGTCATAAACTCAATGTCATAGAATTCAGGTTTAGGATATTCGCCTACGTAATTCTCATTAGCTATTGTATTGAATAAGTAAGGAAAATAACCTTTTTCCAATTCATCACTGAGGCCAAATATTTCAGGCAACGCTTTCAAAGGCTTTTGTATAAAAGAAAGTGAGTCGATAAATTTATATGTCCCGGCATTCATAGAAAGTACTTTTGATCCTTTCTTTAAAACTTTAGGTATAAATCTATTATTCACGCAATATTTGAGGATGAATTGTAAATCATATGAACGAGCATTATGAGCAATCACATAACCCTTTACACTGTTTTTTAATTCATGCAGTTTCTTTCGATCTTTCAGAAACATGGCATATGTATTAAAAAGGAAATTATTTAAGTCTTTAACTGTGCTTTTCCCTTTAAACACATGTTCTTTTTGACCACATAATGAACACCATTCATCTTTTCTATTTTTCAACTTAGATACCCAACATTTGTCACAAGCGATGATAACAACACAACAATTAGGTTCATGAATATATTCATTTTTGTAATTGGTAAGTAGTTGGCTTTCAAAATCATAAAAAATGAATACTCTTTCTGTAAGATCGTCGGCAATTAAATCTTGTTTATTTAATGGACAAATGTAACACAGATGATCAATATACGATACATATTGTTTACAAGTATTACATCTTCGCTTTCCACATTCGTGTTTATTGCCTCTATAAACTTTTAAACATTTTAAACACTTTGTGATTAATTTGCAAACCTTTGTCTCTTTTAGGTGTCTTTCAAAGCATAAATCACTTGCAAATAATCGGTTACACTTTTCACAAGTTTTTTCATTTTCTGCAATACAGGGATCACTGCCATAACAATATTTGCATGTTCCTGCACAAAAATGTTCAGTTTTGTTTGCATAACCTTTCAAACAAAGTTTACAAAAAAAGTCACACTTCAAAAATGCATTTATACTTAATAAACTGTCACAATGGTTATCCGAAACAAATAGATATATTTGATTAGATGAATAAGGCTCACCGACATAGAAAAAGTTTTTTGGAGGCGTTGTTACAATTAATTGATATTTTGGTTTTAGGAAATCTTGAAATTTTTGAAAATCTTCAATTTTTACCCCTCTTTTATTTTGATTAACTTTTGAATTTTTGCACAATTCCAACGCCATTGTTTCCTGGATTTTTCTGATGTCTTTTCTAATATTAATCCACTCTTTACCTCGGATTCCATCAACATAAGATTTTGAAACAACAATTGAGCGTGAAACACAAAGTCCATCACCTTTAATTTTTATTAATTTGTTCGAATTATTTCTCCATTTTTGCACATCAATTATATTGTCTTTAACGCGGAAACCACCACCAATATTTTCTGTTATTACATGTATAATATCGATTTCAATATAGCCGAAAAATAAAAAACTTTTATTACTTTGGCAAACTTTAATGATTTCATTTAATAAGGCTTCTGTAGTAAAATCTTCATATTTTCTAAACGCGAGCCAGATATCAAAATCGAGTTTTTCATTTCTCATCGAAATTCTAATATAGTCATTATTCTTTACATTTCGAAGCACATTTTGCAATATTGAATTTAAGACATTTTCTACTTGTAAAAATATTTCTTCAACACTAATTTCATTTTCTCTGGCAACATATCGGCATTTAATTTTATTTAAATATTGCTTGAAGCCAAACTTTTTGTTGTGGCTTTCAATTCTATTGACTAATTCCCAGTCGATATTGAAGGGTTGCCCTGACATGTTTAAATAAATCAAAAACAACAAATTCATCCTTTTAAATTCTTTATTTTAAATTAAAATACAATCAAGCATGCGTACATGCTAAATTGAAACTTTACATTTTAATACGCTTAGCAGATGGCCCTGAATTTGAATCTTTTGATTCCACAACGCTTTCAAGTTCAGATGATTCTATTTCTTTGGTTTTTTCATCCTGACCTTCAAGAACAATGTCTCTGACTGCTTGCACAATAGGTAGATTCCCTTCCCAGACATCCACAAGTGTTGTTAACATATCGCGTTTAGAAGCTTTCGATAGTATCCATTTATATTCTGTTCCATAGCCAACATTGAAAGTACTGATTTTAAGCAATTTGATAAATTTTCCAAAAATTTTATCAAAGTAATCGTCAATAATTTCCATGTTTTTGCGAAACTCTCCGTCGTAGTATTGATCAACAAGCTTTTTAGCAGATTTTTTACATGTGTGATCTTTATCAACGAATGACAAGTTTTCACATCCACTACAATTTTCTGTTATTTCTTTCTTCATGAAATTAACGATTGCATTACCATAAACATAGCGAACCAAATTTTTCAGTTTTTCATTACTCGGATTTTGAAATGTCATAATAAAATGTAGAACAGGTCCACTTTTTTCCAAACTTGTTGTTTCCGCAGGATCCAATACCATACCAAATTTTGTTCGTTTTTCAATAACACTCAAAATAGTAGAACCAAATATTTTGGCATTCCATTCAAAACTTAGATATTTTCCAGGTCTCTCAGCATCTTCGCACTTTGAATGAACGGCATTGGCAATGCCATCAATAATCCAATTTAACTGATCAGCATTGAAAGTCAAAGAAAACGGCTTTGAATTTTCCCCACGATTCAGCTTCAACTCCAATTTTATAAAATTAACGACCGATCCATCATCGGTTTTCCAAATATTACGATTAACATTTGCGAAAATTGCCTTTGAGTCATCAATAACACTATGACTCAGTTTTGTTGAAAAAAGTGTTTCTGTCTGCACTGAACTCATACTGAATGTTGTTTGAAAATGAATTAATTGTATTTATAGTTTTTGTTTGAAAAAATTTATTGAATAAATACTTTTAAAATATGAAATTAAAATTTTAGCTTTTAAAAGATCAAAATAACTTAATCTTCAAAATTAGGATTTATTACATCAAAATCTAAACAATTTATTATAAAACTTTCAAAATCAAAAATCCATTGTGGGAAATAAGGATCTATTGATCCAGGTTCTCCACCTAATTCAATATATAAAAAATAACAAACATTTCTATGATGAATTTTATTTTTAAAAGTTGAAATATTTGTTTGTTTATCGAGTTGAGGTTTTGCACCGATAATTTTGAGAAAAATATCAAAATATTGTGCTCTTAAATTATTTTCTAAATTATTTTCAACGCAAATTAATAAATGTGAAACTGATTCAGAGAAGAATATATCACATTGACCACAAATATCGCATTTACCAAATAGATGACAAAAGCATTTCAGTCTTTTAATTTCATCAAAATTTCTAAACTGAAATTAGATTATTTGTTTTTAATATAAATTTATTTATTTTTAAAATAAAATATAATTTATGATACTCACAATGTTTTTATCCATAACCTTCTCAGTTTAACAATATCAAATAATGCTGAATTAAAGTCGCTATTTGTAAATTTATATAATTCAATTATCTATATTTTTTAAGATGAATCAAAACTATGACTGTTTTAATAACACACAATATTTTCAAAATTAGTTTATTCAATATTTATGAAGTTTTTATTAAGAATACATTTGAAATATGAAAAATATATTTCATACAGTTTTAAATTTTTAAATATGATTTTGATAAAGAATATTTAATTTTTGCTGAATATCGTCATTGAAAATATTATTATTTTTTAAGAAAAATTCCAAGTCTGATAGCTTAAGAGTAACAAGATCGTTGTTGGTTTGATGTTCTGACTTTTCTTCCTCACTTTCTTTAAATAAAATCATGTCAGGTTTAAAATCATATTCTGAAAATAAATTTAAATATTTATTAATATTATTTTTAAACAATAAATATATTTTATTTTAACAGTATTTAAAGAATAATACCCGAAATAGTTTGAATTGCCAAATCCATTTCTTCAATGTTTAATGATTCATTTTCATTTGGCTTGAAAATGTTTTCCATATTTATTAAGTCTTGATAAGTTATATCTTTAAAAATAAAAAAATATTGAATTCAATCTCATTTTATTATTTCACATCTACCATTTATTCTAAGAGAATTCTGAATCAAATCAAGATTTTGTGTTGTATTGTTATTTGAAATCTGCTTTTCTTCATCGCAATTGAATATATCTTGTTGAAGACATTCGCTGATAGGCATTAAGTTTGGTGTTGCCTAATGAATATTTCCATATTTTAATACTGACAT
>JAUJYR010000021.1:0-16076 GCA_033995805.1 Hermannia gibba
TCTGCTTGTGTCGCATTAGTGCCAAAAATCCAGCTATATGTAGTCCATCAAATCCGATAACCTTTTCCATATCGATTGAAACTACGTTCGAATTACTTTTCTTTAATTCGTTGTTTATGTAGTTAGTTAACTTATAATTCTCACTACAATAGCAGTCGGAAGATAGTCCAACTATAATTTTTTAGATGTTCGTTTTTGGAATGCTTATAAATTTTCACGGTTATTTTTCTTTTATTTATTATTATGGGTAATACACTCGTGACAAAATTGCTATCCACCTTAGTATATATTTACTTATTATTGTTTTTCACATACACTTAAAAATATTGAAATTCTATGTGTTTTAGTATAAAAATGTTTATCTCATTCAACAAATCAATTGGACTTATCAATTGATTTGAATAATAAATTTATATTTTAATGTGATGCCATTAAATGCGTTATAGAAATATAAATAACAGAAATATTAAATACAAAAGATATTATTTTGCATATACGTTAGACATTTGGTGACACTTATAATTTATTCCTTTTGTGAGATTGACCAATATTAGTTACACTGTGTGGCCGTTAACAGTACCAGTTCGAAGTGGTTTTAACTCACAACTTTACTGAAAAACATCATGTCTTCTGTCTAAAAATAATTTGATTAGTTTGCGAATTTGATTGATTTATGAACTATTATTATAGTAGTGGTAATATATTCTAATTGGATTAGTATCGTCTAAATTCTCAACAATTATAATTACAAAAAGTTAATAATTATAACTTCATTTGCTCTCAATGATTTCCTTTGTTCCCGTTTGACAGAAAGAATAAAAATTAATCTGAGTGTCTCTAAAGTAAATATCATAGGTAATATATAACTAAAAATATGTCCATAAATCAATTATAATTCTTACTGGAGTGTTATTTCAAATGAAATTTAACAAATGTTTTTAGGGTTAATTTATTTTATTGGTAAACTTAATTAATTTGTGTTATCTTATTTTTATTCATTTCTTCTTATTATATTAATAACTGCGGTCAAGTTAACTAAAATAGCACATCTTTAATGCATTTAAATTTATCACAGTATGCACGATGCAGACTGAAAGCCATCTTCTTATATGCTTTGTTTAACGAAAATTCCCGAATTTTAATCTCAATATCGATTTGAGAAATAATCACGATTAACTTATCTTTTGGGTTCAATTTTTATAACGTATAGCAGACGCGGTCTGCTGTGGTTAGCTTGGGTATCAGTTTACGGCAATGTTGTTCAAAACTGCGTTTAACGTTTTGCTGTATATTCTTATTATGAACTGGTCTGTTATAATTCTTTTATAATTCAAGCTTATTCAGGCAACTTCTTATATCTTCCATACCTTCTCATTCTTTATAAAGTAATTTGAACTGAAGTAAAATTTAACTCATTTATTCGGTAAGATAGCGAAATTCATTCCGCCATTAAGAAAAGATAATTACAGTTGACCATTTATTATCTCATTTAAGCGTATCGGGTATTGATATTGAGCCACTACTAGCAGGGTAAATGTTTTAGAGCAGAACAATTCAACAGCCATTTCGGTGGTTACTAACATGTAATCAATTTTTGCCCTTAAATTACATATCTTGCCTTTGGTTAAATTAGCTGTCAAGTCACCTTTAAAGCTACCATCTCTTAATGTATAGCTGCGAAATTCTGCTCGTTCAAGTTCTCCGATATAATTACAGCCAATAAAAATCTGGTCATATCCAATAGTATTGAATTGTTCAGTAAATGGTGATAATGGTAAATCTTTTGCAAAAATCTTGGTAACCTTCTGTCTTACTCCAAAACTTATCAATCCAATAGATTTTTTATGTTGGACGAAGACGAGACAAAGTTTACCGCTATCATCACTTTCTATCGCCTGCGCGTCGTCAATGTTTTCTTTTATTTCGCCTCTTTTCCTAATAACCTGAATTAGGTATACCAGAACTTCGAACTCATGAAAGAAACCTTTCTGATCAATGATTAGCATAATACCATAACTTTCAAAAGCGGTCAGAAATTGGCTCTCAGTTTTCAAAATGAATAAAGGTTCTGAAAAATAATGTCTGTAAGACGTTATTGATTCCTTAGTGAATCCTACAAGCTCTTAAGTTAGGGAATGCTTATCAATAAGACTGATCGCTTTGTTGTCATATTTTCCGTATATAAAAGTTTAAACTCGGGTTATATTAAAGTCTGAGTATCTCCCGTAGATTAACCAAAGTGTACGTAATCTCTATCAAATTTTCAGAAATTTTTCATAGCTTTTTATATAATTTTTAGGTATGTGTGTTTAGGACAACAGGGTTATCGATGAGTTTTAAAACATGAACTGCTCTTTGTACTAAATCGATATTCGTAGGATAAGGTTTTTTAAAGCCATCCTGTAGTTGTCTCATCGATGTGCAAATTATTTTTATGTTCAACAGAACTAATGTTAAGATGTTTCATAACCAGGTAGTTCTGCAGTCTGAATGAGTCCATCATCTGATATCAACAAAAAAATTATGACCATTCAGTACTACAAATTAAGTTATAAATTCTTTCAAGTGAAGAAATGTGTTTAAACCAAAAACCCTTATAACGTCTTAATGTCCACACAGATGAAATTTCAGACTATGTTTACCAAAGGTAAACAAATGGGTTTGCAATAATCAAAGTTTCAGAAGTTTTGGTCACGTCTATCAGCTATTAGGTATTCATTTTTCAAGTAATTTTCATTTTTTTAGTTATCCACTAGAACCTTGTCAATGAGGTACATCTAGTTTTAAACCAAAACTAATGATAGTGCGGTCTATCCTCTTCAGAATAGATCCAACTTTGGCTGCCACCACTTGTCAGATTTGTGCCCCAATCCTCTCGTCAGGACTAGTAAACCCACTTTATTGAAGACTCAGGCGGCGAACCCGAAGGCTCGATGGTGCCTGAGTCCTACTTAACGATTTAGTTTAGGTTTAATAAACTGAGGGTTAGTTAGTAATAAAGTCTTTATTATAACAAACAGTATAACGTTTTTATTGACACAAAAAATTCTATTTACATCGATTTTAAGTTTCTATATATACAAATTAACATATCCTTAATTATGCAAGAAGTAATATTTAATCAATAAATATAAGAACAACTCAATTTTATCATTAACATTAATTGTTGATCAGGCAGTTAATAATAAATTACGATAATTTCATCTATTCCTATATAACTTTCTAGCCATAAATTACAGGTTAAGCAATTTATACATTACAAAAATAGGTAGAGCCGTATTCTATTCGCATCACGATGATCCTTAAATGACAAAATTGGTTGCGCCGTATTATTATGTCGTCACAATGATCCTTAAATGATGAAATTGGTTGCGTTGTATTCTTATGGCGTCACGACGATCATTTAAGGATAAAATAGATAGAGCCGTATTCTTATGGCGTCACGACGATCCTTAAAGTATAAAATAGGTAGAGACGTATACTTAGGTCGTCACAATGATCCTTTAATGACAAAATTGGTTGCGCCGTATTCTTATGGCGTCACGACGATCCTTAAAGGACAAAATAGGTAGAGCCGTATTCTATTCGCATCACGATGATCCTTAAATGACCATATTTGTTGCGCCGTATTCTTATGTCGTCACAATGATCCTTAAATGACAAAATTGGTTGCGCTGTATTATTATGGCGTCACGATGATTATTTAAGAATAAAATAGGTAGAGCCGTAATCTTATGGCGTCACGGTGTTCCTTAAAGTATAAAATAGGTAGAGGCGTATTCTTATGTCGTCACATTGATCTTTAAATTGTAATGTGTAATTTGGTTCAACTGTATATGTCATAAAGTATATGTATGTCTAATTACGAAAAGAATTATGAAATATAATACTATGGACACTAAATGATAAGTAAACTATAATTAGCATTTAATCATAGAATAAAGCACTCACACTGTTGATTATCTAATAATCAAGGATATGTAAATCATATATAAAGGGTGAAAACTATATGTTAAACAAGTTTATAACTAAGTATAAGCAAAACTCTGTCCGATTAAATATTCATTAATAAACTACAATTTCTATTAAGTAAGTTTGCTTTATTTCTAATACTAATTAACTAGTTGTAGGGCCCGCACCGACAGTAGGAGTCTCAGGCTCCGTCGGTCGGGGCCCTGTTTAGTAGGCATAACGTTTGATTCAGTCTGGTCTTTGGCTGATACATTACAAATTGGTGCCAGCAAGCGGTAGGATCTACGTCCTGTCGAAAGTAAACGCTACCAGAATAAACGGCTAGTAGGACCCGGTTAATGGGGATACTATACGTTTAATATTGAAGTCGGGAATGATGGGTGGTTCCGGTTAAAAGGAAATCCTTCAAAGTCTCAAAGTCGGTATATATGTGGCCTCAATTCTGAAACTTTATTTATTACATACCCGCTTGTCTGTAAAATAATTCAGACTTAGTTCGATCGTCTGTACACGTTCAGGCGGTCAGAGCGTTAATCGGGTAACTGGTTAATGTGTTTATTATCTTTTCAAGAGATGAATAAAGGAATCGCAAACCCTTGGATGGAAAAGAATAGCGCAGACAGCAGTTCTGCTGTTGCTGTTATGAGGCCTAACGAATCCACTGAACCTGTTAAGAGTACTGGATGGCTCGTCATGGTCCCTGTTGTGGCCGATATAGAAAAGTTCAGACACATAAAATTTGGTGACGACGAATTACTTCAAATACAGAGGGTCACAAACAAAAACGGAGAAATACCCGCATCGCATATGCTACGCGTGATAATAACATGCATAATGGTGGAGATCGACCGCATTCATATTGGATATGCTACTGGGCTCGTAATGTCTTATTCTGTTCCTGAGTTCACTAAGCTTTATTCGCGAAGGGCGACTATAGAACCGGTTACTGGTATTTTCCTTCACCCGAGAACTGATGGAATAATAATTCTGTCCGGATATTCGTTTTTGGCGTATAAAATGAGCTACAATAAGCCTGAATTGCGAAAATTACTAACTTCTAAACCGTTACTGGTATATGAATCTATGGATCAGACAATAGTCATTGATGAAGGAGGACATGTCTACCAAGTTTTACTAATCACAAACTGTGTTTTGGATGTTAAACTCAGAGCAGATTTGAACGAACAAATAAGTTATGGCAAAGCATTACGTTCAAAGGCAAGAGATCAGCCTACGATAGTTTTAATACAACACAAAAATAATGTTAGTCTGATTTGGGTGACTGCTAAATTTGCTGTTGAAAAGCTGTTTGAAATAAACATTGGAAACACATCAATTGAACGAACATTGGCTACCGTTAATAATAATCATGTCTACCTGGCAATAATATTAACATTAGAAAAAGAAGGGAAATTCTGCTTTATTAAATTGCCTGATTTGCACCTTATAAAAGATACTAAACTTGACGGTCGGGTTTCCGAACTAAAGAATATAAACATATCTGAAGGATATATTGTAATTACAAGAATCAATACTGTAGAGATCTACGAAGCAAACAATCACCAACTGATAATATTGGCATTATTCCCGCATCCAATTGCTTACAACTATATTTACGATAATTCTTTAATGACATCCTTTTCTAACGGAAGAATTAATGTTACTGCACTTCCGAGTAAAGGTCTAAACTATGATTATACTGTTGACGCTTTCGTTAGACTTAATAAAGTTTGGGTGAGGTCATGTCTTAATCCGAAAGAATTAGAAACTAATTATGCACCGGGAAGAGGTAAACGGACTGACATTGAGCGGATGGGACGAAAAATGATCAAAATGTTGGCTAAAGCATATAAGGTTAATTATATAATTCGAAAATTTGAAGACGGAGGCCTATCTGTTTACTCGCTCAGCATTCCAAAACTACACATTAAAGTAGATTTGAAAGACAATTCTATGCGGAAAGCACAAAACAAAGTGGCAAAGATTTTGCATCGGGCTTATTATAAAAAAATTCGGCCTATGGAGAAATTTAGTCTAAAGTTGTTTTAGAGGCAACAAAGTATATAAGAGCTCTCTGATAAAATTGGCAGATAACAAAATACCCTAATTGTATTACTAGTTTTAAAATTAATATAAATTTACTCATTATTTTACACGGTAACTATTGTAACAATTATTTTTATTATTTCTAAATTTAGCTATTAAACTTCTACTAAAGCTGTGAAATTGTACTTGATAAATACCATATTCGGATTAAATTTTGATAATTGTTTTCCAGTAATATATAATACTTATATAGTACTTATCATAACCATAGATTTGACAAATAGTTTGCAATAATAATTAGTAAAAAATACGTCAACTCCGATATTAACCGGGACGGTTGGTTTCCAAAACAATTAAAATACTGAGTAAAATGAACTCCAAATAAGTCAACTAGGAGATAAAGCCGGACCGTAGACTGACAGATGAATAAAAAAAAATTTATTGCCCAAATCGAACTCCAAAAATTGTTTGGACCATTCGGTAATCAGTATAATAAATTAAGCGTTTGATGATAAAATTAAGTAAGGAATGAATCTGCTATCATTGATGCAATAATGATATTTAAGACCATTTCTAAGATAAATAATGACTAAAGGTTAGATACGATGTCTTCAGAGTTTGAATCAAAGTGATAGACTACTATATAAAATATCAAGAATTTTGGAAATCAGTCGCTAATTAGACTCCATTTTAATCTAGACCGTCTAACTGCGATGTTCAACAATGTATTATTTAATAGTAGCAGAAGATAACACTATTTTCGATTAAATGTTTTATATAGGGATCACTTTGACTGAAAACCCTGGGGACATAGTAACTTACACAAATTGCTCGAATTCTACCTTAAATCTTAACAAACGTAAAATTAATATATAGGTAAAATTATAGGCATATAAATGACAATTTGTAACAAATTGAATACAATTATTAAAGTTGAATCCGGAATCATTTTCAATTACGAAATAGGTATAGATATTATCGAGTGGTAGAACCTAACAAAAACAACAAAGTAATTAATTATTTTTTAATATAGTTTTTAATCACAAACCATAAGTAATTCAAATATGTTTTGACTCGAAAGACATGATTTTTAATTACTTTATTTAACGGCCATGTTTAGTTTACGTGCGCAACCCAGACCTAAACATAATAATAACAAAATGCAGTTTCAATTAAAATGACTATAATTGTTAAAATTAATATTTAACTTATAAATACTGAAGCAGTAGACGTATTCGACGGCTGACATCTGAAAATATTACCTAAATCCGCACAATGTATTTGCTTAATCGATAAATGAATTAATAGTTAACAGCTAATCCCATTTTGCTATTATAAAATACGATACAAAAAAAATTCAATAAATTAGGAAACAAAATAAGCAAAGAAATAACAACCTAAATATATTTGTTTTAGTAGCAAATAATAATTCAATAAATTATATATTAGTATTAATGATCAAAAAAAATATAGAGATAAACATTTAAACCCAAACAAGTTTTAGTTAGAATAATGGAATTGGTATAAATTGCATTATTTTATCTATTATTTGATAAGATAACCGCGAAACATAATATATAATAAACAATTTATATAAATTATTTATAAATGAATGAACTTTTATTTTTCTGATTTATTATTTGATTAATCAAAGTAGGGTTTAAATAAAATAAAATTAGGGAAACAATCAATAAAATCATCAGGGGGTTAGGAAATTTAGTGCATTATATAAACTGTTAATAATAAATTATAAAGAATAAAATCTATCTTTTGTCTAATGTTTTAAACCGATTTCTTGTAGTCATGAAATTAATTATCAATATATAATAGTTATGTTAAAAACAGCTAAATCAAAAATAACAATGAAACTTGAAGCGTTAATTAAACGATTTCTATGTCTAACTATACCCTTATTATTATACGCTCAATTAACGAAAGATGAAATAAATGTTCATTGATATTAATGGTAAACAATTTATATTTTACATTTTTTTTATAAATAAAATAATACACAAAACAGCGAAAATAAATTCATGTAGAATTAGGCCAAAGTATTAAAAATTAATTGGTAAAAAAACCTATAATAATAACTTATATTATTAATAAGCCTTAAAATAATTAATATTTGATATAACCTTTAGAAAGAAGGTTATTTGTATGAAAAAGAAAACATATGTAAAAGAATAATTATATGTGTTCTGTAATTTTATCAAATCGAGAGGCTATTCATTAAATAATAATAATTTCAAATACAAATCAAGGCTATAAAAACAGATAAGCTAATCATACTGGGAATTAAATTAGAAAAAAAACAATAACACTGCACTAATATTAATAGTAGTAGTTATATAAAAATGATTAATAATTATTCAAAAATTAAGTGTGCACTATAATTAATAATTATTGATAGTATTTTAACAAAATAATTTTAAACTTAATTAAATTAATTGAACTATTCGTAAAAACAAGAAAAAAATCTGGTAACAAAAGACAGAAATCTGGACTCAAGTTTACCTAATTGATTAATAAAATCCAAAATGGGTGAATCGATAGAAATAATAAATGAAAGATATTGTAATACAATTAAATATAATTGTAAATATCAGAATTATATTGAAAACCTGAAAAATCATATGATGCGCATAGAAGAGCAAACCGGTGCAGAAATTAAATTTCAAAACAAGAACAACAGAATTTTTAATTATATTGAGATTCATGGATCAGATACCGTCACAAAGGAGGCATCACATCAATTGGAGAATTTGATCAATAAGGTGGTTCATTTCGACGAAGAGTTATTGAAAGAAATAAAAGGTAGACAAACTTTCAAACTTAAAAATAGAGTGAATATTAAACAAACCCGAGAGAAAACTGGAGCTCAGATTCAAACTCCGAACAAAGAAGACGAATATATTCGTGCCTCCGATCACATTCGAAATGAAGATTCAGATCCGAGGAATGCAAAAGCAAAACAAGAGTTTCAAATAATTTTAGAAGTGCTACGAGAGGAGGAAATCAGAAGAGCTGAGGGAAATACAGAAACTGCAAGACCCAGAACAACCGCTGGACCTAAAGCTGAATCGTCTGTAGAACTAGATATGAGTGACAGTCTGTTGACCCCAGCAATTGAAATGTGTGCGACAAATGTCAACGCAAAATTGAAAGCTACCGGTCAAATGAATCAAGTAGAAGTTCCTCAACGGGTTAAGACCAGACTACTAATACATCATGAAGAACTCAATGACACTATTAGTAAAGTCACGACCTTTGAACTTTATTCTATAAATGAAGATTTTAAAAACAAAATTGCAACGGAATTGGGGGTGAAAGAAGGAAGACCGACAAGTATGCCCGATGATCCTATTAAAGTACAACACGTAAAAAAGGTTATCGAAACAGATTCAATAGATAGGGTCCCTAACCTACCGGCAACCGTTAATACAGCAAAATTTACCAGGGTCGTTACAGACGCATCCACTAAGAGACTAAGAGTCGAAGAGATTGAAAGAACAAAAGCTGCAATTATAGCCAAACCTATATTGAAAGTGAATGTTGAAAAATTAAAAGCGGGTTTCAAACTAACAGGAGATGAAATAACAGATGAAATCCAGTTTGACCTTATTATTCCAGCAGAAATACATAAATTTATTATTGGTGCAAACGGCAAACGAATCAAGCAGATAATTAATGAATGCCGTGGCGTTAATATTCGATTCCCTCCTAAGGGTTCAGGTAACGAGAGAGTGTCAATTAGTGGGCCGAAAGATAGCGTTCAAAAAGCGAAACAAAAATTGGTGGTAATTTTTAAAGAACAACAAAATAGAGAGTTGAGACACGAAGTTAAGATAAGGCCTGAACATTATATACACCTAATTGGTGAGAATGGAACCAACATTAAAAGGATTAGGGAGAAAACTGGTGCTCGAATAATCTTACCCAATGGTAGAGAGCACTGCGCGAAAGAGAGGGAAACAATAATTATTACAGGAAGGAAGGAACAAGTGACAAGGGCAAGCGATATATTTTCAAAATCAATAAAAAATTTAGAAACTATGAATGAGTCTGAAATGAGGATCGATCCTGAATTCAATAACCAGGAAGCAGGAAGAGTTTTCAAACGATTCAAGGGGAATGTTAGACCAATGAAGACCAGAGACGCTGAAGTGGTTCGAAGTAAGCAATGTCCTGAAATAGACAATTGTCCAAAACCAAGATCAAAATATGCTGAACCCGCAATAGCGCCACCAGATGGACGCGACCTGAAAGAAAAACTTTTAAGAAGGTTCCAGGATCTCGAAAAAACTGATAAAGATGCCATTAAACAGTTGAGAGCAGATAAAAGAATAACGCTTGCAGAAGGTTTCGAGCGTCAGGTGATTCGGATTAATCACTGGCGAAATTTAATAATAAATTCGAAGACTGATGAAGAAATTGAATTCCTTGTCGATGAGCTTAAAGCTGCTGAAGAAAGTAGTTTCGGTATTTTGAAAAATATTAAAATTATCCCCTATAATAAGGTCGAGGGCGATAAAAGTTCTTCGTCGAAGAGCAGTAGCATCAAAACACCTCGAAATAAATATGATTACAAGGTAGACAGATACGGAACTAAAATTTTCTGTCCTTATTGCCGTTCTAAAAATTTCTTCGACAACCACAGCCCGGAGCAATGCTTTGTATGTCATAAGTGCAATAAATTCGGGCATACCCACTACCGATGTGGTAACGAAGAACCCCCACGTAAAATAAAACGAACGCAAGAGAAATATGTATTTCGTCCTTATATAAATAATGAGGATATCAATCGACCAACTGAAGTAGTCGCCATCGACGTGGAAAGGGTAATTTTAAACGATGGTTCACAAGTTGCCGGTTCTGTGGCTTTAGTTCAGCCTAAACAAGGCCGGAATTGCCGTCAGGAGATTTACTTTTCGTATGTGAGATATTCGTATCTCGAAATCAAATCCTATTCTTCGCAATACTCTGGTCTGTACCCGTTCAATCTTAGCGAAGGGGCGAGAGAAATAAGCATAATACGGTCCGATCTAAGAAGAATATTGAAAGGAAAAGATGTCGTTGGAATTAACTTGGATATGGATATAAGTAGCCTTGGACTAACGGAACACGATGTCCCCAGGGACAAAAGAATCGATTTCAAAAACATATTTATGGATGAAAGCCAACAGTCGATTTCACTGAGAGAAATAACCTATGGAGTTACTGATAAAAAGATTCAAGAATTTGCTAATTACTTCGACCATTCAAATGGACATAATTCCATACAGGACGCAAAAGCTACAATTGACGTCTACCAAAAGTGGTTGAAAAGCAAGAAATCGAATACATTCAAATCCGGACCTATGGATGGTCACTATCAATGGATCAGAGACAAAGTAAAGGACGCCATAAGAAATGGAAAAATTATTGATAAGAAAAAGCCTAAAATTGCAAAAAATAGGCGATTTAACTATAATTCATTCAAGAATCCTGACACAATAATAAACTCCCCTAATCAACAATATTTTACGAGTGGAAACGGATCTTTCCGTTTTGAATAAAATTTCATATCGAATTTAATTTATATAATAAATTACATGAAATAAAAATGAGAATAAAATAATAAAATTAATTTAACGATGAAATATGTGAAGCAATTTTTTTTTAAAGAAATTAAGATAAACCAAAAATATATATTTGGTTGGGATGTAATAGATCGGATCAAATAGGAATCCATAGCACTATTACACCATAAAATATGGTTACCAATTATTAAAGCAAATTGATAGATTTGGTCCACATTAAACTGATCAATTAAGAAATAGGACAGTCAGCGAATAAATTAACAAGAAAAAATTAATTTCAATCAAAGAAAATCTAATAATCAGTTGTGAACCGGGACATGCGAATTGTTTGGTTGGGGTAACCATTAAATGGGACAATTTACATTATTCCTACAAGAGGAATAATTAAAGCAAAATTCGAATTAAAATCTTATTAAATGTTACTAATTGCAAATCTAAGGCATTTAAAAACAAATGACGAAAAATCTTGTTAGGGTGAACTGGGTCAGCGTGAAAGATCACCAAAAAAAATTACTGAATTCAACGATAAAAAAAAAATCAAAAAAAACAATCAAATTATGATTTATTTTGCATTAAAATTGCGTTTAAAATCAATGAAGAATCATTTGGTTGGGGTGACAATGGATTAGGTCAAATTAAATTTACTAGCTAAACAATGAGTTTATAAGAAATTATCGACAAAAATTATTTGATCCGATAATAAGAAGGTCAAATCGCTTTTTCCGCATTCTTTCGCAGTATCAGTCAATAGGAATATCTTCAGTTGGGGTCGCGGTGATTTAGGTCACTTATGAACCAATGGTATTATCGAACAATTACTAATATGTAATTGAAATGCGACTATTATTTAAATAGTCATACACAAAAAAAAACCGTCACTTAAGAGAAAATCAGTCTTCAAAATTTAAAACGACAAAAATTTAAAATATAAGAAAATATTGGTGCCCGAAAACGGTTCATTTAGGACATCCAAGAACGTAGACAATGATTTGTTGAAGATTCATTAACACCACATAACCAGACAACTCATGCAAGAATAAATGACAGACAAATGACGTCGGAAAGAACCAGAAATGAAAAACAGTAGAGACATCAGGGAAACGTAATTGAAATCAAAAATTAAGATATAAAGCGAATGTAAATAGAAGTAGAGGTACAGTACCTGCTCGAGAAATCGTTAAAAAAAACCTTTTCTCTTTTCTATCGCTTTCTCTCTATACATCGTGTCATATAAAAAATAGTAGTATGGCAACCAATTAGAAAAAAATATCCAGAGAGAAGCTTGTAAGCTCGTACATGTCTCCCAATGAATACTACCTTAAGCTCAATTGGTCGTGGAGTTTAAGGCACTACAAAAATCTACAAATGTGTTTGAATAAAACTTCCGTGAGACAGTTGAAGTTGAAGCGAATTTACATCTATATTACAATTTTGAGACCGATATCAAATAAATTGCAAAGTTCAGTTCTAACGTGTCTCGATTGTCGTATTAGGAACTCATAAATGATAAGATTCTGGTGGGTTTGCAGAATGTAAGCCTACGATAAGATTATAGCACTCAAGCTCAATTAAAGGATGATTTTTGCGGAATATTCTGGTATAACCACTGATATAAAATTTGAAAACATATCACTTCTTCAGATTATAGATAATGACTTGCGGTATATAATGAGTTCGAAATTATGCTCACATATTCATTGAATGGTTATTAACTCAAGTGAGATGTTAATTAATAAATCAACTCTTCTTCTTATAATAGTATTAAACAATTCATTTATTGAATTGTGGTACATTTGTGTGGCAGCTCAAGAAATTAATGTCGCTCAAGTCTATTCCAAATTGTTGAAGAAGTCTGCTCAATTCAGCAATGATGACCCTAATGCTAATGCAAAAGCTGTGCGAATCAGTATCGATGAATTGTTGGGCACAGAGACAACTACAGAAAAACCAGAGAAAACAACTCAACAACCCACAACGAGTACCTCATCAAAAACAACCACACGACGGATGGTTAACAATCTGCTATCTGTAGACGATCCACACGCAATAATTTTGCCTTTTAATAGTGATGAGAATTTATCGACGACAACGGAGAAGTCAACTGAGAGAAAAAGTACAAGGCAGACGACAATGCCAACTACAACGACGACAAAAACTACCAATGCAGCACCTTTTGAAGAAGAGATAATAATTGTACAATCACAACCTGCCGTGAGTCCGAAAACAAGCCTTAAAGCTGAACAGACATTTGAAGATCACTTTGAAGTTATTAGCGAAGAAATCGAAAGGGCAGAGGAGTTTGGTTCATTTCAGGTTAGCGGTTTACCAGCTCCTGGTACTATTCACAAAGAAACTTATCATAAAAGACAAGAAAACGTGACTGAAGAAGAATCCGATAGAATTGACAAAAATTATAAAAAAATTAAAAGTACAAATTTCAAAGTTAAGAGAAGTCTTCATGGTATCACGTTGACAGAGATGGGAAAAGCCTACGTATTTCACATTTTTTATGAGCAGTTTTTCAAAATTGAAATACCGATCTTCAATAAAGATAGCGAAAACAAGCTTCTTGACAATTTGAAAACAGAATGCGCAAATTTTTTGTGGTCAGTATGCGTTAAAACGGGGGATCCTGGCTTATGCCGTTATTTAATAGACAGTAATGGAACAAATTGTGCGGCTTTTATTGCACGGTATAGTGGAATAATTGAGGATTCATACAATATGTTACAGGCTTCACTGGAAAACTTCAAAGACATACATATTACGAGAGATAAAAGAGCTCTTCCGGTGTTGGCAGTGATTGGTGCGGCTGCAGCAATAGGGGCAGCTGCTTATGCAGCATTTGAATGGATTTCCTGTACCAATCACAACATTGAGACTTTGTACAGTATTACTGAACAATTAAGTGCGAACTTAAGTAGACTAGCTGAAGGTGTTGTGAATCTAGGCGAGGAAATGATTAGGTTAACGAAAGTGGTAGCTTCGATTCAGACAAATTTCGATAGACGATTGACCTCAATTACGAAAATAATGCAAGATAATTACAAATTAATGAATACTACCATAGCAATGTTGCGGGCTGAAGATCTTATCAGGGAACGATTTACTCAAGTTATGTTCCATTTGCAAAACTTATTTGTCTTGAAGAGGGAACAAATACAACAATGGGATCAGGCATTTATCAGCCTCCACCAGGGCAAGTTGTCGCGTCATCTGATAAGTTATTCAAAATTAAAGTACATACTTAGCAGAATCGAGTATGAAATTAGTGGTACGTTTGAGCTGGCTATTATTGAGAAAGACGCGGCCTTATATTACTCATTGCCGATAGTTTCACATGTAGTTAGTGAAATTGATAATAAATACATGCTGACGATGCAAATGCGTGTTCCTCTTAAAGCGATAAAACTACAGAGTGAATATGCCATATTGAAACCAACTTTCAATCCTTTCCCTTGTTCACATCACTTGTGCATAATAAGAAATAGGAAGACAAATAACTTACTATCATTTGAATCAAAGAATTAGATTTGGCTCATAAACATTCTTGACTATAACCTTGATCATGAGATAAACTTCGAAGACTTAGACTGTCAGGATAGCATGAATGGACGTATTTGTTATACCTTTTTCACGGCAACTTTACAATCTCCTTCCATTTGTGCAAAAGCTATGTTTAATTGGGATGAAGATGACATCGTAAACGGGTGTGGTTTGCGGGAAAGACATATTGACGAATATCGGGCCTTGCAATTGGGGCACTATCAATACCTTGTGCATAAGAATGTCATTAAGGAATATTCGGTGTTTTGCAAAAATGTTAATCCGCAAAAATATATTATTAAAGACTATGCAGAATTGTTTAATATCCCCGATAACTGTGACGTATCTTTGCCTGATTCAAACCAATATCTTACGGGATTTTATTCTGGTCTTCGGAATAGAAAACAAGCTTTAACCTTAAAAAAGGTGTCCTATCATTCGGACCTCATTTTAAAATTAGAAAACAAACTTCTGAATATATCTACATCCAACTTACCTGAACCTTTGGGTCTAAGCGGTTCATTGTGGTATAACATGACCTACTCTGACTTGTTCGATGATAATTCATCAGAACAAATCTTACAACAAACTTTTAATATTGAGAACAATATTAGACGGACATTGAATAAATTGAATTCATTAGTCACACACACCAATAGAAAAACAACAACGTATTCATATTTAACTCTGTTTAAAGAAGCCCTACATGTTTTTACAACAATTGTAGTTATATTTGGGGTCATGTCTTATACACGAAACATTGGTTTATTTGGTGGTGTATTGATAATTGAACCGCAAAATGTACATGCATTTTCGTCGAATACGTTTCACAATTTATTCAACGACAACACATTTGATATTTTTGAATCTATCGGCTGGTATTTGAACTTATTCTTGCTACTCTCGTTCATCGTGTTATTGGTCCTATATACT
>JAUJYR010000022.1:0-16015 GCA_033995805.1 Hermannia gibba
TAAAACTGATTGAAATGATTATTAAATATTGCAATCATTTAAAGAAGTGTTTTCTACATAGACCAGGAATTTACCTCACCCCTGAGTCGAGGACAGAGCAGCAATTTTGATAGACCCCCCCTCCCCCATCAAGAGAGAAAAAAGGAAAAATTGAAGGAAATTGAGAAAAAAATTCATTATTTTAGCGAATTAAGATGAAAAATTATGTTATATTGTGTTTGTAATGAAGTGTTTTAAGTAATATCAACTCTATATTCGATAAAAAAAATTATGCTTCAAACGAATTTATGAAAAAGTCGTGTTTTTAACAAATAAAACAATCGATGAAATCTTTTCATTGGTATCTAAACGAGAAAAGACTGAATTTGTGTTTGAATTAAATTTTGGGACAAATAATAAAATCTTTGGATCAAAACTGAATTCAATTCAAAACATTGAATACAAACCAAATCATTATTAAAGAATATTCAGTTGAACCAGAATTTTTTAAATAAATGTTTGATTTCTATTAAAATAATAATTATTAGTAGTAATAAAATGGAGGTTCTGGCACACTTTTTTCCATGTTATTCCTATGATAATTTTCTAAATTTTACAAAAAAAATTTTACAAATTTTACAAAAAAAAATTAAAAAATTAAAAAAAAATAAATTAATAATTTTAATATAAAGAGATCTGGAATATTCCCTTTATTTATAAATAAATAAAATTAATTACTAATATTTTCATAGACATAATATGAGCTAATGTAAAATTGGGAATTTTTGTCTTGTTTATTTATTTGAATGAAAATTATCTCTTATAAATGTTCATTTAAAAATTAGCTATTATCAAAAAAATTAATTAAAAAATTAATATTAATTATAAGTATATGTAAAACCATAAAACCTTTTTCCAATGTATGATAAAATTAATATATTCAAATTATTTTAATATGAATATAATTGCAAATTAAATCTTCAGTATAAAAATAGTAACTAAATTAAATATGTTGATGACCTGATAATTCATTCCTGTTTAGACTCGCTCATCTTACTACAAGGTTAAATTCAAATTCGTAATGAAAATAATATATAACAAGTAAAATAAAATCAAAAATAGGAAATTGGGATTTTAAATATTGGGTATTCAACGTGTATTCGGAAAATTTCTTAATTTTTTTAAAACCGTCTAAATGAGCTGAGTATCGTTTTAATACATGACTTAAAGGCTTAACACGCTTTTTTTAGTATTAATTAGATGAATATATAAAATTATTATAGAATTGAAAATATTTATAATTAATATAGATTATATAAATATGCTAAAACTAAAGAATTTAATGGGCCCTGTGAATTTCTACGCGTTTGATTTGAAATTTTTTAAAATTCTGGAAATTCAAAGCATTAAATTTTGGTTTTCGTTTAAAATTATTGACTCCTTTCGTTACTAGCCAAATTTTTGTTAAAAAATTTGGAAATTTTTAAGTTTTATCTTATTCTGGAAATACAAATTGTTTTTTTAAAAATATATTTAACTTTAGTTTCAGTTCTAAGAAATGTACATTTTTATTAGCGAAAAAAGAGAATCTATTATTGTATATCATTTTAACCAACAGCGACATATTTGATATTTCATATCATTAATGTATTCTTTACCACTTAAAAAATGACATGTTGTTTAATGTTAAATATACTCAACTGTAGATACTACCAGGATCTGAAGGCTTTGGATTTAGGAACAGAGGTATGGGATATACAATGCAACTAAATGAATATGCGCTTGGAATTCAAATAAGTGAACAACAATGGAATGATATAAAATTTAAAGAACTATTCAACCTTTGTGCCAGATCTGTAATTCTATTTAATGATATTGTATCTCTCAGAAAAGAAATACTAGAAGTTAACGGACAATTAGAACTTTGTCCAAATTTAACAGCTTATTATTTGACCAGGCCTGGATATACTATGCAGGATGCAGTATATAAAATATTTGAGATAATAAACGAAACTGACACCCGTGTTATTGAACTTTATAAAGAACTAAGAATTACATATATTGAAGAAAAAGACTTTCTTCAATTTATCGACGAGACAGTGAATATGATAAAAATCGCGTGGATTTACCATTTTGGAAATAAGCGATATTTCGGGAAAATTGATTGTTTTCCAGAATTAGCTGGCGACGTTATATTCGACAAAGACAAAACAATAATTGTCACACCAGATGGCTATGATAAAAAAATGTCAAAACCATATAAGGATTATTTGGGAAAATTATATAAATTCATTTAATATTAAATATATTTTAATAACCCTGATATGAATTATGTGATTTAAAAATTTACAAATGAAAGAAAATTAAAATATTTTGCAGTAGTAATTTAATTTGATATTTGTCTTTAGAAAAATTCAAGCTGTTAGTTTTTTTTCTATATTTGGTTAGAAGTGATCTTCAAATTATTCTAATTTAAACAAATTTTAAAATTTAAAATTATACGATTTAATAATTTTCTTAGTGAGAATTTCTTAGAAATTAAAGATTTTAAATAAAAATATAAGTAGTTGGAAAAAAATTTTAAATGCATAACATGAAATAGCTATAAGTTTAATAAAGAGTTGTTATAAGGTTGATTGCGTACTGGGTTCGAGACTCACTCAACAAATACAATTTGTACTAAATCTTATAAATCCTTAGATGTATTTAAATTTAATTCAGTACAATCTTTTGTTATTAAAAATATTTTATATATTTTAAAATTAATATGATGAAGGCAATAATTTTTGACCCGTGTCTCATTAGTTATATTGCTCAGTATTTATAATTTAGCCTTTAGTGGTTTAAACAATTTTCTAAGTTATTAAACCCTTCTATCTCTTTATAAACATACTTTAAAATATTAGAAGGTCAAGAATCTTAATAATAGATTGCCAAGATAGAAAATAAAATTGATTATTAATTATAATTTGTTAATTAATTAAACTTAATTAATGTTAAATTATATGAGCTAATGTAAAATTTGTAAATTTTTGTTTGTTTATATTATACACCTACGCCATACAAAACTATAAAATTTTCGGTTATTGTTTTTTAAATACAGTTTAAAACACTTAAGAGAATTTAATAGATTTTATAATTAAAAATGTTCCATCAAGGTCCAAACTATCTAATACAGACCAAAAATTAATATAGTTCCTCTCAAAAATTTACAACTTTGAACCTCGAAACATAACTTTCCCATTATTATGTTTCAATTTGGTGAAAAAAAATTCAAAATCCGATAATCCAGTCAAAAGTTATTCAATTTTTTGTTACGGTACTTAGTTATTTTGATTGGTGTATATAATATAATGATTCAAAGATAGCTGGTTCTCATTTTTTGACTTTTTGAAATATTTCGTAAATCAGGTAATGTTGACGTCAAGAGTTTTTGATTTTAATGCAAATTTTTAAGGATAATAAAATAAATAAAATTTATAATTATAATATATATGTGATATAGAAACAACAAAAATAATTGATGAAAATCTAATATACGACAATCAAATGTCTTCAAAACCTTTGCGCGTTGTGCTTGTTTGCATTAAAAACATTAAGAAAAGCTTTGGAAAAAATTGATCTCTCTTCTAGTAATTTAGTTGATTTTCTAAAATATTTTGAGAAAAATTTAATAACTTATATTAGTGAAAAAGTAAAATATGAGCAAACATAAACGTGTCAGTTTGAAATCTGCTTCAATTCAAATAAAGCAGTGCATTCGATAATAATATAAAAAGATAGCTAAAACAAAGATAAAAATATTTGTTTATTTCTTGTTTTATACAATACATTTTCACCACTGGCTTTGATGCACCTTACAATATTTCAAATCATAACAATTAGCAAGCATTCCTCTGTGCTGACAGAAAGGTGTGTTAAACTGATTGATTAAAAATTAATCATACATTAAATGAGAGTTAACCCTCCGTCACATATCAAATATGTTCCGGTAACGAATGAAGATTTATTTGATGACAAAAATAAAATAGCATTTGCTATATCTTCAGTTTCTCCACATGTATTCAATAGTGTTCTTTTAGCGAAAGTTTCAAATATCGCGTCTGACTGTTCTTCACTATATTTGCATGCTTGTAATATGTTTGTTTTAACCGCACCAACACTGAAATATTTTTTTAAAAAATCAAATGTGCTTCAATATTGTTAAATCAAATTGAGTGTGATCGATATAATTAGAGACTATGAATACTTGGTTTATAAATCCCTACATAACGCAATTAAATTGGACATATTAAAATCAATAAGATTGAAGACATATTAATAAGTTAATAGATTAGTAAGTTTAATTGACAATAATTCACACAAGGTATCTAAAAATGAAAACATTAAAACAGGGTTAAATGCGTCTTGGCTTTTTATTATTTTTGTAAACCCATTTCAAACTCTTAATAATGGACCTAATGTTAACTTTTTTATTTTAGAATTCTATATTGCATAAATTCTATTATACTTATCATCTACCAATAATATATTGTTAAGTTTAATTTCAAGAAATTATTATGCTTATAGTATTCAAGTCAAATCTTTCATTATTTTCTAGAGTGTAGCGTTGTGCGTCATTTATTAGTTTGTAGGCATGAAATTAAACAGTCATATTAAATTATTGCAATTATTATTACATTATCGAGTTGACTCGAACTCCTTCGTTTCCTAATTCAAGTGCCAAACATTTTGTGAACATATTCAAAGCACATTTTAAAGGACCATAAATGCTCACGCCTTGATACTATAAAATTATTTTTGTTTAAAGATAAAAACATTAAATTTTAAAATTGAACTTACCGGTCGGAGACCAGCAGCGCTTGAGATGTTAATTATAACTCCTTTCGATTTTAACAGATATTCAACAGCCAAATGTGTAAGATAAACAATTGAACGAAGGTTTAAATTCATAATTTTGTCGTATATATTAAGAATATCAATATCATAGAATAAATCATGTCCAGTGAAAAGTCCTGCATTATTTACCAAAATATCAATTCTACCAAATTTTTCAACAGTCAAATCGATTAATCCCAAACAATAATCGGTTTTTGTAAGATCACCAACGGATTGAAGAGCTTCAAGTCCTTCTGGAGACAATTGATTGCATTTTTGTGCCACTTTTGACACATCCTCTGCATCAAGACCTGTGACCACAACCTGAGCGCCAGCTTCTGAAAATGATATTGCAGTGCTTGCACCGATTCCTGAACTGGAACCGGTGACTAACACTACTTTACTATTGAAATATCCATTAAAATCCATTTTAATTTTCATTTAAATAAAAAAAATAAAAAAACCTGTTTTGTTTGTAATATTCAATTTGTACTATTTAAAAACAGATTGTTTATGAAATAATATTTGTTTGAAATATGGTAAAATCATATTTCAACCAGAAAATTGGTTTGGTTTCAAATTAGTTATGTTCACAAAGACAGGAAAACGACCATCAGCATAAGTTGGCAAGGTCTTCCTAATTTTGAATCAATGTAGTGTTATAAATGGCAAAATTGTAACATTGTTTAACATTTTTGTCTTTTAATAAAAAGAAAAATAACTATTTGATAAGTATTTAGTTAATATTTTGAATAAATCACATAATATTACTAAGCTATTTACAAGAAATAATTAATTTTTATAATTGAATTACTAATAAATTTCAATTTCTATTCAGATTTATTACAAATAAACAAAATATAATTGAATCAATCGATAAATAAAATACAATTAAAAATATTGCATAAGAATTTAATGATTCTTTCTTATTAAATTAAGAAAAAATATAAAAGTTCTCAATTAGGTTTCACTGGGAAGATATAAACTGTTGCAGCTTATATATGATGATATTTGGTATATTAAATAATTTCCTGTTTGATAAAATATTAAACTCTATGAATATAATATCTAACACAACAAATTAAATATATGGGGACAATCTTTTTTAATTTTAAAATTTTTTTAAATTAAATTATATTCCGTAACTGAAAAAAATTTATTAATAAGAATAGAATATTGTATTAGCTCAAATAGGCGATAAGTTTAAGTCTGCTTTATGCTTAAATTTATGATGAAAGTTTCGTGTCTCTTTGGGTTATTGTTCATTAGTTATTCAGTTATACGAGAAATTCGGTTTAAGACGGATAACTCAAAAACGGTACGAGTTGAGTGGTTTCATCCTATACGATTCTTGATAAGCGTTAAATTCTCTATCCGATGGTTATTTGACTTTTGATTCTATATAGAATATTGCTAATAGTACTAAAAGTCAGTTTATATGTTATTTTAAAAATAAAAATAATGAAATAACATTTAAAAAATTATGTTTTATTAGTTTGACACATTAAATACATTTCGATATTTTCTTCAGTTAAACAATTTCTTTTATCAGTTAGTATATATTTAAACATAGAAAACAACTTTTCAACATCAACACTGACTAAAAAAATATATTCAATTTTCAAATGACTGGAGATTTCATACTATTGCAAAGTTACTATATAGTGCACTACACATTCAATTCTATAGTGTTCACTGATTTAATTGAATTTTATGGAAAATTATGTTTTAAATACATAAGATCAATTTGAAAAAATAATAGATGTCGAATTAAAAGAAAGAAAATTACTAAATTAAATGTATACCCATAATATATATGAGATTTATATTGACGATGAGATTTATATTGATGAGATACTATTAAAAAATTACTTTTCCACTGAGAATAATATTTGCACAAAAATATTCGCTCAATAATTGTCGTAAGAACTGTCATAATCGCCTGTTTTTTCACTTGAAATTATCTAATTTATATCATCAAGGAATATCTAATTAATTTAAATCTATTTTGATTTACTTATTAGCATAAGTAATTTTGAATGACGTTATTTTGATTGTCGGTATTTTGATTGTCGATCATATGACCCAGTGCCATTTGAAACATTATAAAACTAAATTGCAATTATATTTACATATTATATAATTATAACGGAAAATGTTGTTTCAAAGTGTCCTGTGGTGATCCATGTGTTTATGTTCTTTTCACAAGTATTAATATATTTGAGATATATACACCCATTGACACAACTATGTTTCGTTGATTAAAACGAATAACTTTTGAATGGATCATTCGAATTTCATAAATAGTAATCATTTAAAATAAACATAATAGAATGACTAAAGTTTTATTTGTAATAAACTTTTGTAATGTTAATATGACTATTATTTGTAATAATGTTTGAGAATTTATATAAATAGATATGGCTGTACATTAGTCATTTCCTTTCTGTTTGTGAGCACGAGGCATTCAAGATTTGAAGTTACTCGTTTGGAATGCAAAAAACTGTACTAGTAGTTTTTATAGTACTTTTCATAGTACTTTTTTTTAGAAATTACTACTATAAAGCTGAAATTTACTCTCAAATTTGATGCACATTTGCTTTCCTATTATACATTGCAAAAATTTTTCAAAAATACTTTTAAAAATGGTGATCATTCAGTTTCAATTTAGTGAAAAAAAATCAAAATCGAATAAACAATTCAAAAGTTATTCGAATTTAACCAACGGAACATAGTTATTTCACTGGCAGTAGGTTTAAATCATAACTTGTATTTTTTCAAAAATCTAATATTTTGTAGAACATTCATAGTGCATATGATTTTATATATATAGTCCGTCTAACGAAACCTTGACCTATTAACTCGCATGCACATAGAAATGATGACGTACAGTTGAATCTGCCTGCACATAAAATGTGGTCACTTGTTGTTGTTTATTTTTAATCATAAACTAATATTTGCAGAAAAATATTGTGATAAATTGTTCAATTAATTAAAAGAAATTATAAATTATAAGAAAACAAATAATTGAGACTAATTCTAACTTTGATTACGATGATATTCGTGATCATATTTAGGTTTTATTGGAGAAAAATGAGCGCGCGAACAATTAAAATTTGATATTTAAAAAAATCATTGGTTTTAGTTTATACCTTAATTTTAGTTCTGTTTGATATAAATCTCGAAAATATATTATTAAATTAAATGAAATATTTGAATAAATTGAATCCTTTTTTTTGATACGGAGAATGTGATTAACATTAATATAACAATAATTATCAAAATAAATATATATATTTAATGTGAAATGAATTTTTTGTTTTTGAAATAATAATATATAAATCAATTGTAGATATTGTTGTGATAATAAACAGAAATATATATTGAAACCAATGAATTGAATTGTCATTAAGTATCTCTTTATGAGTTCGAATCATATAATATTCAGTTTCAAGACTGATTTGGGATAATAATTTTCTAACCAATAATAAATGTTTTTATTATGAGATATAGTTGAAGTATAAAATTATAACATATTATTAAAAATATAGTACTTGACAAGTAATCATTTTATAATAAAGGAATAGAATAACTCATGAATCGAAGCGGGACTTTAGAAAATATTTATAAAGCGTAAATTGTTATTCAGTTTAACATTAAAACTACTGACCAAGAAAGATAATATCGGCACAATTATGCGAAATATTATAATTATTTTGAAAAAGATTTTGTTTTATTCAATAGTTTGTTCACCGATTCTTCATCTGTAAGTCCTATAGATTTGGATGAAACCAAACCCGACATCATTTCAAATAGTATTAAATAAATTGGTTTAATATTATAGTAATATTGATAGAAATGTATTAATTGTGATATTATTGTGAATCCACTGTTATAAAGTAGATTAATAATCATATGATATTTCATATTCAAAATATGAATAAAATTTTCGATAATATGTATTCACTATTTCCCGGATTAATCAGGAATATTGAATGTCTCAGAAATCCTGAAATTATGATTAATAATACGAAAAACCGATCATCGAAAGCAATTCTGTTTTGATCTCCGAAAGGATATAACGAAAGTCCGATTCTATACAAATGAGTGCCCGCACAACACATTACTGATTCTTTCGGCAATACTTTATATGATTTAAATGAAACCTTTATTAACTAAGTTTTTTTAATTCATTTTTTGCACATCTGAATATATGTATTGAACAAAGTTATATAAGTATTATTTTTGACAAAAATATAAGATTCATACATATATACAGATTTTTCTTTAAAAGACACAAAGAGGCAATTAACTAAAACGCTGTTCCTGTTATTAAATAAATAACTAGAGAATTATAAAGACGTAAAATAAATTTAAAACACAAAGATTTCAAACAGAAATGCTGAAAAAATTCAATTTATTACATAAATGGTATAAATGATATGATATGAATGATATGAAATGATATAAATGGTTTGTACATTTTTTTTTAATATAATTACATAATCAAAGACCGGAATCTATGAGTCATATATGAGAAATTAGTACTGCTCTATCCCAACTGAGATTTGGTTAAATTATATTATTCTAAATAATTAAATCACTCCTAAATTATTACTCACATAAAATAAACAAATCCCCCTCTGAAATATTCAGATTCGGCAAAAGTATCCCGAAACCATAAACCACGTATTTAAATACTATATATCACTCACAACTAAGAAATATTCATAATATCATATACTTGTTGCTTTGCAGAGCCCCCGAGTACAGTCTATACATTTACACCAAGTTATCAAGAATTTAAAAAAAATTAATAATTTTATCTGTTTGAATAAGCTTCTAACTTAGTCTTAATCTGTTTGAATTTTTTTTTCAAAAATAATTTTTTATCACTTATTAAAGTTAAACTGACAAACTATGTTGACAACTATTTTGTTTAAAAATTTATTTATTTTTTGAATTTTTTAGAATAATTTAAAATAAAATCATGTAATAATATATGAATTAAAAATAAAATTATTACAAATTAATATTAAAACATTTAGCATAAATTCTACATTCTAAAATAAAATAATAAAATAGGCTCTTTGACTTTAAAACTTACCGTATTTTCGCGTATATAACCCGCGGGTTATACAAAGAAAAAAGTGTAGTTTTTGAAAAAAATAGGTTTTGCGGGTTATACATGGGGTCCGGGTTATTTACGATTTTTTTTTCAAAAAATTCATAAAAATTTTAAAGTTTATTTCGGACTTTAAATAAGTGTACATTTTAAATGAATAGTATTAAAAACAAAACAAAATATTAAAAATGACTAAAAATTTAATTACTAAAATCCACTGAATTCTTCATCTGATTCATAATGAAAGGATTCAAGAATATCACTGTAGTGGACTAAATCAAATTACATATTTTATACTTTATTGCTTGAGAGTAATATTTAAGGCGCGGGTTATACATGAGGTGCGGGTTATACATGAAAAATGTTAATGAAACTGATAAATTATTAGGTGCGGGTTATACATTGGGTGCGGGTTATATTCGCGAAAATACGGTATATTGAATTTAAGAATAATTAAAGTTACAAATATCGATTCATACCTTGATTGCCATTTTCTCTATGTATAAAAAGCAATGAATTCATAACACAGTATGACTTTGTGATAAGAAAATGTCTAATTTTGGAGTAAATTTCATTGTCCAAAAAGTGATTAAAACAAATATTTATAAAAAAAATTCAGCAAAAATTTAGATAAGAAGCGATTCAAAAATTGATTAATTCTTAAAGTTTTTATCATTAAAATTTCATTGCATGATCTAATGGTACTCAGTGTACGCTGTCAGTTTTCTCAAAGCCTCAGGGGTTGTTTGAAATTGCATCAAACACCCGTAGGAAATAACAAACAAAACAAGGTTCAAATATATTTCACAATTGATTAATTAACAAGCACTTTTTTGAAAAAAATTTCGAATTCTGAACTTAAAAGTTTTAAAAATATTCATTACTAACACAACAACAACAATAACAAGAATTTTAAACTTATTTCAGAATAAAATAAAACTTTTTGTCTCGATTTTCTTTAATTTCTTTTTTTTATATCTGGAAGAGTGATCGCAACACAGGATGTTTATTCCTTTTCTGTATGGTAATCTCGAATCTATATTTTGCTATATTTTTGTAATTTTCAAAAATTATTCAATAAATTAATTATTTACTTTTGTGAAATTTGATAAATTTTAGTGAACCTTATTAAAATATAAAATAAAATAATAAACATGAACATAAACCTGATAAACACACGAACACACACACACATTTTTAATTAATTGTTATATATTATAAATTAAACAAGCACAATAAATGATTTTTAATTAAAATACACAGTAACAACAGAAAAATTTCACGTGCATGCAGGATTTACTGTACATCATCACTTTATAATACTTGCAATTTAGGTAAAATATAATGAAATATCTATATCTGTATTTACAAGAATAAACTTTTTACCAAAATTTTAACCTTAAAACTTCAATATGTGGTTAAAATTCATTAAAGATTATTTTTTTAATAATAAAATAAGCATTTATCATATTCATTAAAATAATATAATTTATAACTCTCATCATTCAAATTAATTATACTTCAAATATCATTTATATGTGGTTTCATATTAACGTTACCAGATTGTTTGAAGGCTTTTGGCTTAACAAAATTCATGAAGGGGGGAGCAAACTAATTTTTTTTAATAAATACATTAGTTTTATCAACTTATAAATCTTAATTTTTGTATTTTTTTTTAATTAATTGTAATTTAATTAGTAATAATTATACAAAGTTAACAAATATATTATTCTGAGAGGCTATATGATAAGAAAAGCCTTCACTAGGACTCCTACTTAAATTTAAGGGAATGACATCAAAATAACAATTTGATATTTTTCAATGGTAACAAGATTTATAGATACAAGGGATATACTCGAAAAGATAAAGCATAGTGAATAAGTGAGCAGAGTCAAAAAACATTTTTCGCGGACAGGTCCTTAAGGGTTAATGGGTGTCTTCAAATTTTCAATTTAATTCTTATTAAAAGAAACAAGGGTCTTAAATACCTGGGACCGTATCCTTCGAACATTTTGAATATTATTGCTCAATAATATTTCAATAAGTACAAACATTAAATTTATTACTTGAGTGTCTACATATAGCACTTTGAACATAGATCGTTTAATTAATGCGAATATACTTGTAATTTTGCCATGCGGCCATTTTAAAAATTATTGGACAATAATAAGTAAAGTTCAAACATTTATTTATAAATCAAAATATTGTATCAATATTTTTTCCATTCTTTCAGTTGAGTATTTATACGTTATTTTCGATTGAATGATTTTTATACAATACCCGAATGAAAATACCCATATTTTCAAGTTATTGTTATATTATTATTTACGGGGCCAAGATTTTCAAAATGAAAAAACCGGTGTCTAATGAATTTATATTATCTCTAACGTGAAATTTTGAATGCTTTTCTAGTTTTTGAAATATTACAATTGTATCATATAATGCTTATTGCAATTACTTTATAAAAATCCCTTAAACTGGTTGATTGTTACTTAAAATTAATAGATTCAATTTTTTTTTAATAATTTTTAGAAAATTTTAAATATCCTTTTTAAATGTTTATGTTTGTGCATAGATTTTGAAAATGTCTGTATAAATAATATGATGATATTTAAATTTTCTAAAATCTCAACCAAGTTGACTGAATATATTTAAATAAATTCTTAAAAAATATTCTTATATTTTTCTCAGTGATTGCGTAAACAAAATTTAAATTTATTATTTGAAGTTTAATGTTCGACTTTAATCAATAACAGATTGTTATTTCAAAGGCTGTATATAGAAATTAATATTCCAAAATTATTTTTTTATTCATTAATGAATGAATTTTCTAATGTGTTTTTAATATCAAATGTCATTACCAAAATTAAAATTTTTGAATTATTATATTTATAAAATAATTGATCTAAAAATTTATTTATGCCTTAATTACATGCAGGTTATAAATCATTATTTTATAAAAAGTCGATTCACATTTATAATTAATGAAGAACATAGGCTCGAGAAACTAGGAGCCTGAGCCTGTATCTGTAAATTTCTACTTAGCTTGAGACTAGAGCCGCTATTGATAAGTTTAATTTATAATCGGACAATAATTAAGAAATTCAAGAATTATAAATTTCGATCATGAAAAATATTTGGAATAACAACTTTCAAAAAATTAAAAATGAACACAATTTCCCTGAATCATTGTGAATCACTATTTTTCTAGTTTTTAAACTTTATGTGAATTTTCGAAGGTAGTTTCTCATTTAATCATACTTGGTTATTTATGATTATTCAATCAAACGTAAAATATACCTTTAATTTATCTCACTCATTATTAAATTAAAACCTCACTTAAGTTGTAATTTACAGCGAATTTTTTTTATTCAATTACGCTTTGGTGGAAAGAATTATGATAAGTTATCAATCCGTTTATTTTTAGAATAATTTAAATGCAAGAATCAGTTCCAATAAAATAAAATACAATATTAGAGTTAAAATTCTTTGTTTTGAAATTTGACGTGAAATTAATATTTTCATAGAAAGTCAGGCAAACTAATAGAATTTTTCAGAGCCTGGCGAGAATCGCACTAAAGACATTCGGTTTTTAGGCTCGTGAAGAGTTTATAGCCGAATCTAGGCTCCTGCTCAGCTTATTCTAGCATTGGCAGATAATAATGTTCTTCATTATATATAATCTTAGTTAGAGCATTGCATGTACATTTGAGAAATAGTATACCAGCAGAATAGCAGTTTGAAATGGATGAAAGTTTGATCATTCTTGATATTGATACGTCTTTATATAAACACGGATTGTTTTTTAAATACGATTTAAATACAACTTTTTTATCAGAAAATAAAAATTACAATGTATGGAAAACTACCTTTATTTTTATTTTTATTATTATGAATACGATTCGTTATGGCTTGTATTTTATTAAAAGCATACATGACAAAGTTCCTGTATATTATTTTTATATTTTTGCAAATTTGGGGATTTTACCTCAATACATATATTTTAATGCTATTCTTATATCAATTTTAACCGTAAGCTTGATATATATATTTAAATTTAGCAAAAAACAAAATTATGAGTGGATCAAAATAATAAAATATATAAAAAGTGCGAACAATTGTGATTTGAATTCAGAAATATTGTTTTTTCAAAAAGAAAAATTCAAAAGATTTATTCAAAAATTAAAAATAATTGCTAAAATTTCAAATATTTTTGTGCATATTATTATTATTTGCTATATTGTTATATGTTTCACAGTATTATATTTGTATTACACATTAAGTGAAGCAATAAAATATGGAATAATTGCTTCATTAATGGTAAATTGTTTTGTATACATCTGTTGTTGTATAATATCCGAAACGATATTAAATTATTATATTGTTTGCGAGTTTTCATTCTTGTTATTGAAATCATTAAATTATTTATTGGAAAACTGTAAAAATATAATAAAACTTAATGAATTTATGATTATACATAATAATATTTGCCGTAGAATTAAAATTTATGACAATTTCTGGAAGAAGTGTTATTTTGCTATTAATTCTACGTTGTTCCCCATGAACCTATTAATTTTCAATCAATTATTTTCGAATAATATTAACATTTCATTACGCATTACAATACTATTTTATGTTATTAGTTCATTCCCTTCATATATTATTCTAAATCATATTATTGCTTCTGTTCATAAAGAGTCACAAATAAATTACAAACTATTTAATAGTTTTCTTGTGAAAAGAAATATTTCTTTGAATTTAAATATGAAATTGAACTTCAGAAGAAAATTTAAGGTATATTATTAATAGGGATATGATTTGTTATTCAGTAGACTTCAAATACATTACTTCGCTCTAGGGCAGATTTCCCAGACCATAATCTATTCTGACTTTCAAATTAACAATAAATTTTCTCTAGTACGTATTTTGATAATATAATCGGTATTTTATGTATATAACCAATAAGTATAGGATTTTAAAATAAGGTATTATTCTCCATTTTTTAACAGACAAGGCGTACAAAACTATTGAAACTAAATTCAATCAAACATAATTTTTTGCCATGGCAATGAAAATTTATAACGGCCACCTTTAATAATGACTGAAATATCTGCAAATCATAATAAAATATTTTCTTAAACTAGACAGAATTCAATATCTCTTTGGTTGCCTTTCCTAAGGCGAAGTCATGTATTTTTAGTCTACTAAATACCAAATCCTATTTTTAATTATTAAATAAATATAAAAACTGTTTACAAACAATTAATATATGTCTAAATATCTTAAGGAATGTATTTTCAAAACAATTTAGAGTATTTTATACTGTCTATACTCGGTTATATCCGCTTGTTCTGACTACTAAAATGATTTAACATAAGCATGTTTTACTATATGACAAGTTAATGTCCAATGTTAATGTAATTGTAAAGTTATCAAATATTTTAATCAGATAAATGTCGAATAAATAAATATATTTGCCAGCTTGATTCAAATTATATAAATTTATGTTCAAAAAATAATCGACTGAAACTAATAATTATATAAATATCAAAAACTAACATAGCATAATTTTTAAATTTACATATGATTTTCTCTATGCGATGCATAGACTTTGCTTTATAGGTTTAAGAAATTATTTGCTATTTGAGAGGTTTTTCAATTGCAGAAGTTATTTAATTTTAGTTTAGTGAAAAAAAAATTCCGGGCTCAGAAAATAGAAATTAAAAATTGTAATAACAGGGAACATACTTTAAAAATAATAAAATTAAAAATATTAAATGATAAATGTAATATTAATAATTTTTCAGATAATAAACTCAATAGAAAGGTTATCATCATTCAAGTCTATGGTTGGATTTTCATGTGGTAGTCTTTATTTGATCACACCATCTATTGCTTTTAAGGTATTTCAATAATAAGCCATTTGAGATTAAAAATCTTATAAAATTATGCATTAAGTAGTAATAAAATGGAGTCTCTGGGCCACTTTTTTACATGTTAATCCTATGGTAATACTCTTCTATGGAAAACCTA
>JAUJYR010000023.1:0-15889 GCA_033995805.1 Hermannia gibba
GCTCATTTGCTTTGCTATTATACATGGTAAAAATCTGAAAAAAATATTTTTAAAAATGTCCATTATTCAGCTTCAATATCATGAAAACAATTCCAAAATCGAATCATCCAATCAAAAGTTATTCGACTTTAAGCAGTCCCAGATAGTTATGTCATTGGCTGTATAATTTTAAAAAATTATAATTATTATAATTTAAATTCGAAAAACTTAAATAAAAATTAGTTCACTAGAATTAAAAAATCATAAATTAAGTAAAAATCATATTGATATATGTATTCAATAAATAAGCTTAAATTTTTTAATTCACATTAATAAAGCTATAAAAGTTTTAATGAAGTTTATTTCTCGATTGAACTTTAACATTAAGTAAAATAAAGTTTTATTTGCAATTAAAGTTAAATTTATTGATTAAATAATATATTATAAAATTTTTTTATTATTATTATAGTTTTAATTGAGAATAAAGTCTTAATTATGAAAATTTAATGAATATCATTTAGTTAGAAAATATAATATTCAAAGATTAAATGTTGAATATTATAATTTATGCTGAAATTATATGAGCTAAGAATACATATAAATAGTTTTAAAAATTGTGATTAAGATCAGTTGAGAAAAAGAAAATTAAGTTTAAAATATAATGTTTGAATACAAAACTGTATGATTTAAGTGGAAATTATTATGAGTCATTTGAATTCATTGAATAAATTTTAAAAATTAAATATGGATTCATTTAGTTTATAATATTAATTTTTATTTCATTGTTTGAATGAGTTTGAACATAAAATTGATGACATGAAATATTAATTATATAAATTATACTTGACAATTATTAATGAACTGTACATTTATATAATAAAAAGCAAGTTTGAATTTAAGCATAATTAATGACATAAAAAATATTGATTTTTAAAATTTTCTTTGAAATTTCTTATAAAAAGATCCATTAAAACATATTTTATTTATAAAATATTTTATAATTATGATTTTCATTGAAAGTGAAATATTAAATTTCATATCATATTATGTTTATTTAGTAGAATTAAATTTATTTATTTAAACTTAATTTTTAAAGTTTAAAGACAAATGATTTGATATTTCATGTTATATAATTGACTTTAAATTAAAATTAATAGATTTGTAAAAATAAAAAATGGATTCATTCAAATCGGACAAAGTATTACCGAAAGGATTAGTAATGAGTTGTGCGGGCACTCATTTGTATAGAATCGGACTTTCGTTATATCCTTTCGGAGATCACAAAAGAAATGCTTTCTATAATCCGTTTTTCGTATTCTTTCTCATGATTTCTGCATTTTTTAGACATTCATTATCACTGATAATTCAATAAAACAAAGATATCTTATTATCCAAAACAGATTGGACTCATATTTTAAATATGAATTATCACATCAATATCTGTATTATTTATATGCTTGGATTCAAAATAATATCACAATTAATACAATTCTATCAATATTACTATAATATTAAACCAATTTATTTAAAACAATTTGAAATGATGTCGGGTTTGATTTCACCCAAATCTATAGGACTTACAGATGAAGAATCGGTGAAAAAACTATTGAAGAAAACGAAAATCTGTTTTAAAATAATTGAAATCAATCGAAAAATATTTCCCCCATTTGCAGTAGTTATGTTTCTTTTGCTTGAAATATATATGTACTAACAGGAAAAGCTGTTTGTATTTATAGTTCTTAATTCAATCTCTTGATTTCTTAATCATTAATATCAAGAATAGATCGTAACACTAACGATCTTGTTTTAATAGGCGTTTTCGTTGTATTATATCTGTATTTGAATACAATCATGGCAATTAATTTTGGTTGGAAGTACAGGTGTTCAAATTTGATTTTCAATCTATCGATGAATGTTCCATAAAATCTTTGTCTTGAATATGGAATGATTACATCACAGAAAAATCTTTATAATTTAAATAGGAGTCTGCCCTTAAAGGTCATTCAGGCCAATTAAGGACTTTAGCGCTCATCAATTATTCAATATTTGATATGGAAGTACTATTGTACGGCCCGTTAAGGAGATAATTCACCCTGTATTTCCTTAACGGGTCACCCTATACAAATAATATTTTGAATGTTATTTATTTCTTTGAAAATCTCTCAATTTATTTGTGTCTTGACTCCTAATTCTCTGAGGCCGGTCTAGCATTGTTATTTTATATTATTATTTTAATGGTTTTCTATGTAAAACTTGGTTTAAATTCCACCTTGAATATAAAAGTTATCCTAGTACATAAAATTACGTATTAGAACATTTTAGAATTCTCCATTATCAGGCTTTAATTTGGTGACAACATTTTTAAAATCCGCTAATTCAGTAAAAAGTTATTCAATTATTTGTACTGGAACTAAGTTATTTTGACGGTTCAATATACTCTAAACCCATTAGAAATTACTTCATCCTACCCTAGACATGACCTTCATCCAAAAAGTGTAGATTATCCATCTGTGATATTTGATTTAGTTGAAGAAATTATTTAAAATTAAATATATAATTATTATTAATAATGTTTAAATGGCTGCAAAAAACTTTAAATAATTCATGGATCAAAATCTCTTAATTTCTGAATTACCTTGGAAACCACCCTATAAGAACTTAATTGTATATATGATAATTTAGTTAATAAAAACAATAATTTATGTTCCAGGATACAAAAGCGAATTGGTATAATAAACAGAGACTAAGAAAAAATTTCTGAGTAAATTACATTTAATTTTAAATGAATTTATTTGACTATTTGTTTGTGAACAAATACAAATATATTTAAGATTATTTGACATTACAAAAAAAAATTACATTTTGAAATATCATGAATTATGAAAAGATATTTTTGTCACTAATTATTTATTAATTTATACAATTATATTGAATAATATATAAATTCACATGGTATTGGTAGTGGTATTGTCTTAAATTAAATTAATTTTAATTAATTAATTTAGTAAAATTGTATTAATTTAATTCAGGTTATTTGTTCAATAAAATAACGTATTTATTATTTTGAAATGCATTTAAATTTATTTAATATATTGTTGTAAATATTATTTTTCATATTTATATCAATAAATAGCTTTAACTTGTTTTCAAGAAAAAATTAATATTATTTAGATATAGCTATTTATAATTTATCTCTTGCAAACAATTTGAACTATTTACTGTCAATGGAAGGACAACTAGGTTGTATAAATCCAAAACCATTGACTCCAGGTGTAACAGTATATTTTGATGCTCCTTTACATTGTCCTTTGCACTTGGGACCTAGGTAGACTAAAGTAGATGTTCCACTCAGACTTGTTAATGTACATCCATTTCCACACTTAGCTAGTTGTTTTAACGGATGGTAGTCGATTTCTACGAATGCATCGCCTGCACAGGGACCTGTTTTTATTGTCCCGGGTGATGTACCAGCTAAATTTACACCAACTAATGAAAAATAAAATTTACAATTAAGATATCTCGTATAATGCCCATTATCTAAATTATTATAGATAGAAATTAACATATTAACCACTTCTAGAAATAATTAAGACTATATTATTTAATTTTAATTCGCATCAGCTAAGCAATATTTCAAAATAATTTCGGGTCGAACATTTAAATTTGTTAGTTTGTTCCAGTAAAAATTTCTAATGATTTTTTAAAATTTCTAAAAAGATATTATTGGGAGAAATATTTACATGGACCACAATTTGTCCATAGCTTTATATAGTCAGAATTTTATTTAAAGATTACAATGAATTCTAGTTTAATAAAAGTTTGTGTTCCAATAAAAATCTAATGTTAAAATATGTGACAATATGTATTTGCTGTTTATTTACAAGGGATTGAGTAGATAGCTCAATAGATAGTGCGAAGTGCACTGATCAGTAGGTACTGAGTTCGAGTCTCACTTATCTCAAAACAATTTGTACCATATACTGCCCACAGAAACATTCTTTAATGGTACTCAATAGAAACCAGATGTAATTTGATCTAGTTAACCAATTTAGCTTCTATTTACTAATTTATAAAATAAGCGTTATTTATGGTTTATAATATTTCCTTAGGTGAGAAATTCTTATTTCAAATCCCATGTAAACATGATTGTTGATAAAATATTTTTTAGAGACTAAAGCGACTCAAAATATTCAATCGAATTAATCCTTATCAGATTAATTAAAAAAGATAAACTACTAACAATGCAAACAAGTGATTCACAAAGCATTCACAAAGTGTAACTCAGTTTACTAAATAGTAGATAGATACAATGAAAATAATATCTTTTAGCAATATTTATTTTACAGTGAAAGACTTACAATGCAAACTCACAAAGTGTAACTCTCGTTCAAACTTAACTATAGTTAATAATTATTTACTTACAAATAACAATTTCAAAGAAATTAAAATTATCGACAAACGCCTTATTAAAGGTGTGTTTTGTGGGGTATAATTGATTATCAAGCTGTAGTTTTTCAAAAAAGAAAGCCCGTTTGATTTATACGATATACTGATTTCTTATTATATCGGGTGTCATATTAAAATAGCGCGAAATTTAAAGTTGAATAACATTTTTTATTAATAAACGGATTTTAACAAATAATGCATTATATGAAAGCTTATATAATCAAGTTTTAGTAGTTTTCAACAAATAATTTTCTTTCTTGTAGAAATTACTTAAAGCTTATTTATAACAAAAATTAAACTTTCATTTTATTGTTTTCAAAAGCAATGCAATAGAAAGCATTATTAAGTAAAAAAAAATCAATGCGTATCAATCGAATGCATAATTCAGTGTTCGAATTTTGAATTAATTTAAATTGAATTAAAAATGAGTTCGTATTGAAATGAAGAGAGAATTTTCATAGCCTTAAATTTTCATTAATCCAAATCAATAAGTGTTGTGAAAAGAAAGTTTAAAAAGAAGTTTAATAAGAATAGTCCACATCACAAAACAATAAAACGAATTTATGGAAATATATTGACCAGATTCAGAGTCGATGATCTGAGAAAAGTAAACACT
The DNA here is from genome assembly GCA_033995805.1 of Hermannia gibba. Taxonomy (NCBI): domain Eukaryota; kingdom Metazoa; phylum Arthropoda; class Arachnida; order Sarcoptiformes; family Hermanniidae; genus Hermannia; species Hermannia gibba. The sequence goes on from JAUJYR010000023.1 coordinate 5,042, forward strand.
GTCAGAGAAAAAAAAAGTTTTGAATGAAGTAAATATTAATAAAGTGAAACAAGTGTATAAAAATAAGTCGAACACATCTTTGAGAACAGCTTCATTTCGTTTACAAATTGAAAATATACATATATGACACTACAGTTGAAGAAGAGCTCTGAAATCACTCAAATTCCATCCCTATCGCATTCAAGCAAGTTTCGAACAAAAGTCAATTGATATAAAACCAAGAAAGAATTTTTGCGATAGGATTTTAGAAAAGGTCATTAAAAAACAGAATTTTCTCGAAAATCTATTATTGTCAGATAAGGCCACCTTTATTACTGATTGAAGTGTTAATCGATGGAACTGTCGTTACTGAAGGTGGAAAAATCCCCACATTATACAAAAAAAACAATTTCCAATAGGTTATGTTATAGACCTGTGTTTCAGTGCACGGGATTTTAGGACTTCATTGTTATAAAATTGATACACGAATAAATCAAAACAATTATTCTGATGAGTGTTTAAAACACTCAAAATTCTGAAGATCAATCAAAAAGTTCAAAATAAAACAAAAGAAAATTTTGGGATGAACTTTATTGGTGTGGGTGAAACTGTTCCCTGACCAGCTCGGAGTCCAGACTTAGATGCACCCGATTTCTTCCTTTGGATTTATTTGAAACAAAAAGTGTTTTCTCATAAAATTGAAAATATTGAAACTTTGAAACAATGCATTCGCGCGGAAGTCGATGTTATAAACAGAGATAAAGACTTATTTAATAGAGTATATAAATCAATGATACAACTTTTCGACGCTTGTTCTAAAAATAATAACAAATATATTGATTTGTAGTAAAACTTGATTATATAAGCTTTTATTTTATGTATTAATTGTTAAAATCAGTTCATTAATAAAAAAGCTATTTAACTTTAAAATGCGCGCTAGATAGTTTTTAAAAATACATATTTACGGTATTAAAATTTCAGCAAAATTTTGATTTAAATTCTAAAACTAAATATTTATTTTTAGAAATATTTTATTTAGTAAAATCTTTTGTTTAACCTATCAGTTAAATATGTGGTTGTTAAACAATTCACAGTTTGATAATCTCTTATACCCCTTAAAACACCTTTTGAATAGGGCGTTGGCCGATAATCTTAATATTTTTGAAATTGCTATTTGTAAGTGAATAATTATTAACTATAGTTAAGGTTGAACTGGAGTTACAATTTGTTAGTTTGCATTGTAAGTATTTCACTGTAAAATAAATAAAGTGATTAAGTTGTTATTGCTAAAAGTGATTATTTTTATTGTATCTATCTATTATTTAAAAAATCTGATTTTATATTATAAAATTTAAAAGCAGACTTACTTGGATCGATGACAGAAAAAGAGTTCGAGCCATGTGATATACTAATAGTAGCTTGTGGAAAGCCTTCTATTATTTTATATTGTGTATCGTCTCCGGGGTAGTAATGAATAAAATTACAAAGTTTGCCAGTGAAATTATATGTAGTATCAATCATTGTTTGTTTAACTTGTAATGCTAATTTATTTGTAACACATTCCCTGAGTGGATGATCGCATTCGTATTTTACTTGAAAATTAACAGTAGTCACATCTCGTGTTTCTAAGGAAGTAATATTTAATATTTAAATGCAAAGTCATATATACATATGTCACTGAAAATCTTCTAAAACCCCTTCCCATCCCGTGGGAAATTTTTCCGGTTTCCTTCACTTTCTTTTCATAATTTCTAAAGGGATTCCCGTAAATTCCATGTATTTCCCTTAAAAAAATATTTAGTTTAATAGGCATTTATTTCAAAAATTAATTCAAAAATCAAAATACAATTAATATAAATCTGAATTAAATTTAATGAAAAGTAAATGATTGACATTATTTGGACTCAGATTATATTTGTTAACAGTTATGTAGCACTTATGGCACTAAAATTTCGTTTCGACGATAGGGTAGTGGCGCGTATTGAAAAAAGTTTATCCTAAATTTACAAAATTAATAAGTTACAAGTTTTTAGTGACATTCACTTTTTTTTAATGATTTACTGCTTCAAATATTTTTCTCGAGAAAAAAAGAAAATCAAATGAAAAAATGAATACTTTTCCCTTCGCGTGATTAAAAATTTCATTCCCTTTCCCCTATTTTTCAAGGGAAGGGAAGCAAAGATAAAAATAGAAATTAATATTTGACCTTTGTCTTTAATTGACCTTAAATTGAGTACACAGATTAGAATTAAAATTTAATAAATATTATTATTACGAACTTTGTGTTTTTTGCGGTTTTCCGTATGCTTTTTCAGCTGTTTCTTCTAGGCCTTATAATTTTAATTTTTTTATTCATATTAAAACTTTAAATGACATTTAAAATTTACTGTTTATTTCCATTGCTATTTCTTGAAACGATTGTGTTTTGATAAAAAAAATAACACCATTAAAATCAGCGCAAATAAACATAAATTAAACATTGTTTCTTTTATTATTTATAATATAATTTATATTTAATTACAATAAATAAATATCATGCATGGATTTCTGTTGGCTTATATACTTAATTTTATAAATAAAAACTAAGTGATTAATAATCAAATTACTGTTTTGTTCCAATTTCAAAAGTGATTTACAAAAATAGATTAATGGATTCATGTCGACAAATTAATTTATTGTTATATTTTTACTGTTATTAAATCCGTTAAATTTTTAGCTCGATCGAAAAATAAAATGTCTGTCTTTGTCCTTCGTGTGTACGTTTGTCTCAGAATAGAGTTTAAGATATATATCCATTGGATAGAGCATTTAATACTGATCAAGAATCGAATAGAAATCAATTCTTTAACACCTATCGCTTTCGAGGTGTGGCGCTTACTTAAATGCAAAGGTTTACTTATAAATTTCAATTTAATGCTTTTCAATGGGACTAAAATACATATGAGAAAAAAGTGTTGGCAAATATGCTGAGATAAAAAAATATTTTAATAAAAAATATTACAATTACCGTAACGGAAATCGAGCTTTAAATACAAGTATATACAGTCGAAGCTCTATATAGTGAACTCCCCTATTGTGCATAGCTCCTTATAGTATACAAAAAATTTTGGTTTAAAGTACTATACGAATAACAAATACATATAAGTAATCATTCCCATTAGTGTACTCTCCATATAGTGAACACTTTTTGCTTGCACCAGCTTGTTCACTATATGGAGCTTCGACTGTATTACATTTAAAATTGTTTCGACCTAATTATATTTTTTTAAAATCAAAATTATAATAACATGAGTTCAGAAATAATTATAAACATGGGAAAATTATAATTATAAATGATTCAATTTATATAATACAATTTAATTGAACTAATTTTCAATTATTTAAAAATACTAATCACATTTATATTCAAATTAATTTAGATTTAATTTGATAAAAATGTGATTAATTTTATTAAACAGTCTCATTTGAATTTTTGTTCAAGCTAACTGGAATTTTTCTGGAATTATAAAAATTATTAAAATAAACAAGTGTTCTATAATTTAAGGGTAAAAATATCGTTTTTGAGGCAATTAATTTATTCTTATATTGACAAAATTAAAATTTATGTTTGTTTATTTATAACATAATTGATCTTTTTTTCATTCAGCATTCATTTTTCCGGAAAAATCAGCCTGCAACGGCGGCTATTTATAAATCCCTAGTGAATTCTTTACAGACTTAATAAGGAAACTGTGTATCAGGTATTGAAGAGCATAAAATGCTGTAAATAAAACTGAAAATATTGGGTCCGTTCATTGGGAACAAAATAGAAATATAATTGAATAACTGATTTTCTCCATTAAAATTCGAAGCTTAAGTGAATAATTAGTTTATAATAAATATTTTATAAGTGATTTTATGCTCTTCAATACCTGATAGAAATTGTGTCCGTTTATTTGGGGCAATAATGTTAAAAGAGATAATTTTAATATTTGAAAAATTATTATTAGCAATTAGAGCTATTTCCTGTTTAGATAGAGTAGTGAAAAAACATCAGTGGAAAACCGAATACCGCTATGAAAATACCCTTAAAATGATATATAACTCATTGTATGCCTTTTCAATTCCTACCCAGCGGCAATTTTGCATTATGTATAACTCAGCCTGTATCTCCTTAACGGGTCACACTATAAAAAATAATATTTTGAATTTCTTTCAAACATTACTCATTTTATGGGAGTCTCAACCCCCAATACTCTGAGGCCGGTCTAACGTTGTTATGTTACCTTATTGCTTTAATTGTTTTTTATGTAAAATATGGTTTAAATTCAACCTTGAATATAAAAGTTATCCTAGTTCTTAGAATTACGTATGGCAGCATTTAAGGTTTCCCCATTATCGGGCTTTAATTTGTTGAAAACATTTTTAAAATCCGATAATCCATTAAAATGTGATTCAAGTATTTGTTACGGAACTAAGTTATTTTGACTGGTGTATTTATTGATAGAAAAATATATTGTATAAAGAACTTGTATTTTTATTCTTTATTATAAAATATTTAAACAAAAAGTTCTCTCTGTGAATAAATGTAAATAACTTTAAAAGAATCTTTCGTCTGGTTAATGTTGCCCATCATTTAGTATTAATATAAATTGAATGAGAAAAGTCCTATGTATACACACCTATCAAAAACTTCTCTTAAATTATTGGTATCAGTCGCGCACATGAAGTGACTGTATATGAATTTTTCTGTATCTGAATTCAAATCGGTATAAGTTTTAGTATGAATTCCTTCGCAAGGTTTGAGTCTTTTACCGGTTCGTCATATTCAGGGAAAAAGGCGACCGAATTAGAGGTTAATATTCTGTCTTCTAATAAATCATTTTTATTCAGATATAATACAAATGTAGAGTTTTTAAACCACTCGGACGTGACCTTAGACTGAAACAGAGTCTGACTTTCTTTCATACGATTCATAACATCTTTGGATTGATAAACACTCTGTTCGTATTCGTTAAGAGCGGACATAAATATAACTGATGTCATGTTTTCGAAAAAATGAATCCATTTTCGACGTCCAGCTCGTTATCGGCCGACGTTCACGATTCTGAAAATATTTTCCCGATTCAAGTGATCATAACTGAACACATATTCCTCAATACCAGTTGTCGGGACTCGAACTCGAAGAATGTCTTCTTGTGTTTTAATATAGTTTTCCGCACATATTCTGTCAATATTTTCGAAATAATATTTCGCAGAATCACTTAATTGGTATTCATTTCTTCTTCGGTTACACTCCTGAACTCCAGAGTCAAATCACAAGTGTTTGATAGCATTCGCGTATTTGCTGTCAAACACGTGATCTCAGTATTATAGCCAACCCATGTTTTGTCGAATAAAAGTGAAAATTCACAAATATTCTTATTCTTGTATTTGATTTCGAGACTATTCATGGCTCTGACTATGGTTTGCATTGCATTCAGAATATTGTGATAAACATAACGAACATATTGTTGTCTCTCTTTCTCTGTGTATTCGCAACCAGTGATAATACGCATCTGTTTCAGGAAAGTAGACTTTCCTGACTCAACACTTCCTAACAGTAATATTTTTATTTCGTTTCTTAATTTTCTTTTACATATTTTCATCTCTTCATTGATTTTTTGATTAATTTTTTTCTGTTGTTTATTATGAATAAACTTTTTGTATTCACTAAAACACAGCATTTATTAATACAAAATAAATATTATTTTATTATAATTTATTAAATAATTCTATCAAATCTAACTTTAATACATAGGATTTTATAAGGATGAACTGTTTGACATTATTTTAGATTACTTTTTAAAAATTTATTAAACTTTTATTTATTTAATAATTACACTATTAGTTAATAAATAGTAATTTAATTGATTCATTTTGTATTTGATTTATATATCTATAACATATTCTATATATAATATGTGTATTTTTCTAAATTCTTTTTGCACAACAAATACTAGTTATTTGAAAACAATAACAAATTACATAATTAAAAAAACAAACAAAAATACGTTGAAAATCAATAACCATTACTGGTTTTCTCCTAAATGTTCGGCCTAATTGTTTCCCATAAATGTTCTAAAGAGATTTTTGAATGCATTTCAAAATGTAAACAATAGTCGTAGTTTTTGTGAATGACCACAAAATCAGTTACATTTTTTAATAATTGATATATTACAACATTTGTGTTTGTAATATATCAATTATTAAATGTTTGTCTATAATTGGTAAAATTTGACAACTTAAAATTATGCTCACTTTTGATAAAGAATTCAACAAGAATTCTGAAAATGAACTTGTCCTACGAGTTATCTTTTCCGAGAAGTCTCACTTTTAGTATCTAAAATAAAAAATAATGATTAAAAGTAGTATTCCTCAAAAACAATAACTGATAGAATAATTTCACTTTTATTTTCGGTATTCTCGTTGAATCAAAAACTATCGTAATTTCGATTTGTGAAATTTGACCAATTAATGACCATTATAAGAAAAAAAAATCTATAGTTTTAGATGAAATTTTTAATAATGCTTGTTAATTAATAAAAAACATTGCCTGAAATGGACTAAAAAAGAATGTGAGTTTGCTCACATTGCTTTACTTATTGGAAACCAGATTCACAAAATTGTTTTTTAAGGTTCATTGCCTTTAATTAATCAAATATTTGACTTGAGAATTAGATTCAGCATAAAAATGTGGTTCTTATAGACTAACAGATTATTTAAGTAGTTTTGGGCAAAGGTCCAAGGCAAATTTTTTCAGACAATTTTTGAAGGGGTTTTAAATTAAAAGAACATTTATCTATTTTTCACGGCAATATCTTGAGAGATATTAGTTAACGTAATAATTCAGTGAAAGAATTATTTAAATACGATTCTTTAAAAACTCAATTGTCAATTGTAGTTTCGATTTCAACAATTAATTTCTCAACCACTGTACATTATAAACGAATAATTTTTAGATAATTCTTATTCTTTCATCCCTCTTATTATCCTGAAATTTTTGCATATACAATAATTTGAATTATGGGCAATTACAATCACTTTAACTTGAATAATTGACTTAAGCAACTGATGAATCTCAGTGAAATGTAAATTTTGGTTAAAATACTTATCAACATATTTATGGAATGTTTCACTATTTGAGACTGGAATATTTAAATTAATAACATTTTTATTTTTTAGAAATAATTGATTTATTGATATATTGATCTATTATTAAAGGTAAATTTTAAATATTCTTACTTTTAGATTATTTTATCATAATAATTTATCAAATATATCTTATTTTTGGTACATGCCTTACAATCAGACTCTCTAAATATTTATATTTCTATAAATATTTTATAAAATAATTAAAATATTTTATTATATTTTCCCTAACAATAGAAGGGCTTCAGCTGCCCGAAGCCAATTGTGTTTTTTTCTGTATGAAAAGTTAGCTTAGTAAAAGACTAACAAATTTTCAAAAAACTAATTGCCCATAGCCACATTTAGGGGGTTTTTAAAGGTTTATACCCTCTACGTATTGGAATTGTATAAATTAAAATTTAAGAATATATTAACAGTTTAGAAAATCAAAATTCTTTAAGTGTTAAAATTTTTAAAAGATATTTGTTACAGCTTTAATTTTAAATTAAATATTGAGTAAATAGATGAATACATACAAATTGAGTTATAACAAGTTTCGATATAACAATTATAACGATATAAGTATCTATCACAACATTGATTTGCTTCGCTTATAGGTACTAATTAATTTAATTAGGCTGGGTAAAACAATTTTCCGTTACAACAACCAGATTCATCTGGCATGAGGCTTGTTATAACGCAATTCAACTGTATTAAATAAGATTTTCGCTAAATATTAAAAATATTCTTATAAAATATTTATCAAAATTAACTCCATAGTTTAATAAAGTATGTGAAATGATTAAAAATTGATAATTAAAAAGATCGGTAGTAAAGTCAATTACAAACGAAACGAGTAACTTACAATCGTTACTGCTACGTGCTCTCAAACAGGAAGTAAGTGAGTCATGTACAGTCACATTTCTTTATATCAATTTTCAAACTTTATTTCAAATACAAGTTTAGTCATACTATAAAGTTTATTTTGAATGATTAATATTTATCTGTTTATTAAAATAAACTTAAGAGTATGACTAAACTTGTATTTGCAATAGTTTGAAAATTGATATAAAGATATATGACTGTACATTACTCATTTCTTCCCAGTTTGTGAGCACGTAGCATTCAAGCTTTTAAGTTACTCGTTTGGAATGGAAAGAACTCTACTATTATATTTTAGATATTGTGAAACTGATATTGTCTGTATATATCTATATACAGACAAATCCAAAACATATGGTTGAGAACTCCAGGAGACTTCAGGCTATTCCTGGTGGTCTGGTCACTACACTCATAGGGCTGTATTTGTTAAATAAACATTAAAAATATTAAATTGGTTGACTAAACTTAAGTCCCAATAAGCAAAAATATATTTTTTTGTTTATAAAACTATTGTTTTATTCAATAAATATAATATTTTTGCAAAACATTTGACCTGGAGTTTGTATGCTCCAGGAAATTGCCCTTTCTGGAGTCTGGTTTGAGAACCAAATTCCTGGAGACTCAGGCCATTCCTAGAGGTCTGGTCACTTTATTGCTCATCCCTGTTTATAATAAATCTGAGAAGACATAAACTTTTATTTAGGTGAAAATCTTTATTTAATTAATTTTTAATGTTTAATATATTGATATTTAATAATGGAGAAAAAATACTGTAAGACATAACTTAATTATAATAACTCTAATAATTATAATAGATCAATGCACGTAAAGTGTTTGAATTAATACCGTGTTTATCAAAATTTGATTTTCATGAATTACTATTAATCAAATAAATATTTTTTGACAAAGGTTTAATAAATAAAAATTATTTAATTTTTAATTAACTTAAATCTATAAAATCTTAGCATACAATAAAATATTTGCGATTGAATTAATATGTTTTGAATAAATTTAATAAAACAGTTGAATAAATATTTATAAATATTCTCAATAAATGTTCAAATTATTCATTTAATTAATAATTATGGTCTTCTGTATGCTTTCGGTGAACTTTTTTTTGGCATTTTATTGGTTATGATTTCCTGAAACAAAAGTATTCAAAACATATCTAAATATATTATGTGTTCAAATGTTTTGGACTAACTTTTTGTTTTACTGGTTCTGCAAGTGATCCAGTTTTCAATGATTTCGATGAATTCGATGACTGGGACTGAATGTTATCGATTTTCGAATTACTATCGATGTTAGAAATAGTGTGTTCACTAATTTTCGATATCTCAACGTTTATATTCAGATCACTGTCTATTTGTCCGAATCGGGTCTCGTTTTCATTGTCAGGTTTTCTTATAGTCGGAACTCTTGGAACTCTTTTCGATGGAATAGATTTATTATCTCTTCTTCTTCTGTAAACAATAACCAAAACGAATACAATGAATGCAATTATGAATACTGTTATGGCTATAATTGCGAGAAGTTTTAATGCAAGTCCTGTTTCAACTTTACCAGTGGTTTGATCTCCAGTGCCTTGAGTTATGAAAATCTATTAAAACTTTATTTAACTATAAAAAGATTTCTCACTTTCAGAATTGGTTCCCATCAATGCATTTCCAGTTTCAAGTTCTGAAGTCTCTTCACTTTTGTCCGTTGAACTGCTTTCCAAACCAGAATTTGTTTTGCATTCATTTAGATATGTTTTCCAATCCTGAGAATCACACTGAAACAGAATAAGATATTTACCTTTCTTAACAAAATATTTTAATTTCATGACTAACATGACTCTCACTATTCGTAACATAACAATACTTATGCTCTCCGTTAATAAACACTAAAATAATGGTTCCGTCGATTATAAAAGGACTTCCGTCTACACTATCTTTCACAATATTTTCCACAATACCTGTTATCAATAATTTTGGGTCTAATTTATCGATAATTTTATAAATAGGCAAAGAATTAGATTCTAAACGTAGTTTTTTAATGGGGTCGTAAAGTATTATTGATCTCTCGTATTGATTGTTTTGATATTTTTGTGAAATAACCATGCAAGTTCCAAAGTTAAATGATAACGGATTGTAGGCAATTATATTTTCAAATATAATGTTAAACGTGTCATGTATGTATTTTTCAATAGACTCCCTAAGAGTACAATCAATGCCTGTCTTATTGAATGTCCACTTGATATTATAATCTTGTCTTAAAGAGCAGTCATATAGTCTTTTGTGTACGGAATTATTTTTGTATTTGTCATATAAATTGATGAATGAAACCAATACTTTGTTATCTGTTTTATAACTCTTGGATTCTTTATCAATGTTTAAATTTATTTGTTTATCATTTTTTGAGATTTGTATCGTCCAAAACTTGTCCCCATAATAGATATAATCTTCAGTTTTTGTACTTTTATCAAAACTCCCATAACTGGTGAAATTTCGGAAAAATCTCATAAAAGTATTATTCACTGACAGATATTTGCAGTAATCATTGCTTTCATTTATGTTTGAAATTATTAAAACTGAAGGGAAAATAATATTTGAATTTAATATTAGTTAAACATTATATTAAATGAGTCTTACGTAAGAAAATGGATTTGATTGTCATTTCTATAATCGATTTAATTGAAAATCACTAAAGACTTAAGTTATGATTAATTGAAAACCAATAAATTCAATTCAATGCAATTATTAGTTTTGATCTATAATATAAAACGGTAAGTAAGTCAACAATATCTATAGAACAAATTGATATTTACTTTATTTTAGTTCTGGCTTTTGCTATACA
>JAUJYR010000024.1:0-15698 GCA_033995805.1 Hermannia gibba
ACAGTAGAAGTGAAGGGGAATCTGTTATACCTGAAACAACTATTCCTTGAACAGTAGAAGTGAAGGGGAATCTGTTATACCTGAAACAACTATTCCTTGAACAGTAGAAGTGAAGGGGAATCTGTTAAACCTGAAACAACTATTCCTTGAACAGTAGAAGTGAAGGGGAATCTGTTATACCTGAAACAACTATTCCTTGAACTGTAAAAGTGAAGGGGAATCTGTTATACCTGAAACAACTATTCCTTGAACAGTAGAAATGAAGGGGAATCTGTTATACCTGAAACAACTATTCATTGAACAGTAGATATTGACCTTATTATTAGGGTTAATAATAGCATTTAAATGAAAATATAACCGTAATTTCTGGACATTTCCTTATCAATTAACTTTAATTATTAGAATTTGCTTATTTATAATTGAATTAATAATTTTATAGTTTATTTTATTAATTGGTTAGTTTATGTTTAATGTTTCTTATTATATGAAATTACTTTAACTTAACTTTTACTAATTTAAATTAGTTAAATTAACTGAATTTATTAAATTATACTTTTTTACAATGGATGGCATTATAGTATTCTCAGAGCAGTATAGCACTGCATGTATATATTCACCAGTCGATTTCCTATTTAAAAATTGTAGAAACTTGAGTTGCAATGCAGCTATAAAATACTACAAATATTTTGCAGTTTTCATTAATTAAAATTCGAAAGTCCTTACATATATACTGTATTGAATATATTAAGAATTAGGTTTAAAAATCTTTTTTTAAGATTCTTTTTTTATATTTATTTAGTTAAATTATACTTATTGAAGACGACTTTTATTGGTTAATGATTTATTTTCATATTTATTACACTTTAATCTCATTTTTTTTACCGTAATTACTCATATTTCTAATAATATTGATAAAAAATTCTTTATAATAGATGCTGCCATCTCACTGAATTCTTTTTATATTACTATGGTAACGAATTTTATTTTAATGGGAGCTTATGAACTACCGTTTCTATGAACTTTTCCGTTTTTATGAACTTTTAATATGTTGACCGATTAAACATATATAATGCATTACAACACTCTTTATTAATGAAAAACAATTAAAAAACCTTTTTTTTCGCAAATACATAGGTATGTTTTTTTTATATAGAGTTACATATACTTATCAAACGCCATATTGATTACATTTTTTTAAAATAAGTCCATACATAAATAACAAGAATATTAAAAAAACCCCTAATATAAACTAAATCTCTACTATAATAAGTAAAAAAAACTGCATTGATTTTAATAGAACATACACTGAAACACAGTCATATAAGGAGTAGAAAACATTTACGCCCAAAATTTATTGGGGATCAGATCATACAACTGCAAGGTAAGCGAAGCATCCATCACAGGATCGTGCTTAAGTTCGCTTACATTTTTATTCAATACATATCGACTTAGCCATAGTAAGGAGAAGGGTTCGGCATTATTTCGTTTAGGATACCTGTTAAAATAGCTCTGAATATCCCGAAAATCACCTTTTATTTTTAAATCTAGTGCACCTATATCTGCATTTTTATTACAGAATACAACAATCTTATTCTGCACTATTCGAGTTACTATTTCTTTAGCTATACCTTTGTCAGTAAAATCTGTGTTTGACTGATCAAAGTCTAGCGGTTTAAAACCGGTTTTGCTTAAGTTCAACATATCTACCTCACAATTAGGTTTAATAAATAAATGGCAAAGTAACTTAATAGCTTTTTTTCTCACTACCGATACAATAGCAACTCTAATTACATTACATTCGCCTTTATTCCTAACAAATTCTGTATCAATCGCTACTACGTGATATTGGTTGCTATCTAATAGGTTTTCGTCCAAAAAATTATTTTTATGCATCACATTACAGGTATGTAGTTTACACATTACAAGAAGCTTATTACAATGGCATTCGTTTAGTGTATTTTTAAGATTCCTAAGTCGAAGTGATAAAAAATAATCCAATTTGTCATTATTACTAATTAATTCAAGTTTGTAATTAAAATCATATAAAAGTTTAAGTTTAGTCACTAAAAATGTTTTTTTAAACACTTGATAATTGAAAAGAGATTTCAGCCAGAACTCATTTGCTGAAAACACAATTCTTTTAAAGTTTTTAAGTTTTGGTTTCCTGACCAAACTGTTATTATTAATTTTCTTGATTAGATATTTATTCAAATTGATACAGGTGTTTATCATTTGCTGAAGGGATGAATTAAGAGAATGCACTTGTTGAATTTTCAAAATTAATTGTTCCACAGTCTCACTCATTCTATTCTAACGAACTTTTTATAAGTTCTTGTAATTTATTAGAGAATTCCAAATGAAGGTTAATTATTTCTGATTCTTTTTTCCAACCAACTATGTTATTGTCTAATTCAACACTTGTGAGTTTATTAATCAGATCTTCTTCTAGTTTTTTTGTTTCGTAATGAAATTTTCCTGCACTGAATGGAGGTTTTGCACCTTCTGTATAGCGTTCCGAATAATGAACGAAGAATTCTTTGTTTTTATTAGTTTTACCCATTATTACTAATTAATTATTTTTTTTGCAATCACAAGCTTGATGTTGTGTAAAACATATCTTAACTAGAAATCTCATATAAAAAATTCCTTTTTTAAGTATCTGTAATCGCTTTTGTTCATTTAAATTAAACAAATGTTCTAAAAATCTAGGGGGTTTATTCAATATTCCTTTGTGTGATCGGGATAATATATCTAATGAAACGTAATGACAACTGATTTCATCCTTAAGTATTTTGATTATTAATAATATTAATCGACGTAAATTTGCTTTAGGAATTGTATTATAAAAGTTAGACCATCGGCGGATTCTACCTTTATTTAACTCTATTGATTGTAGGGCATTTTTCTCTAAGTCGATTATATTTTGTTCACTTAAGAACTCAATTGGAGGCATCACGGTCTTTTTAAAGTATTTTATTAATCTCAGTTTTTTGAATTAATTTTAATACCTTAATACCTCAAAACTGATATGTGATGCCTTCCACGTAGTCGTATTCGGAGTCTTGATTTAACTTAAAATCAGGGTAAAGGTCTTTGACTAGTTTTGTATATGATTCTAGTATAGAATTTATTCGCTTTTTTTCTTCTCTTCTCGCGAAATAATCGATTGAATTTTCAAAGATATATATTGAATCAGCTAATTGTTGAATCAAATTTATGCAGAATTTATGCGCTTCAATTGTAATGTTATCACCATATATATTTTCTGCATCTTCTTGAGTGAATTGATTTTCGATAAAAGTAATTCTTTCAGTATGTTTTTCAATCAACTCTCTGCAAGTAAGTTTTTTCACTATTTCAAGCATTATCACTGTCACACTCCCCACAATTGCAATTATCATGAAAAATCACTTTTATACAATTAAAAAGGTGATCATTAATATGCTCAATAATGATAACCTCAGAATGATGGTAAAAATCACAATTGATAAACAAACAGTTATATTTATAAAATTCACCATCAATTACACGTTCATAGAACCTTTCGATATTACTTGTAATCTCGAGACTTTGATTCATTGATAATTAAAAACCAAATACATACAAAAAAAATCAATTGGAAACATCGACTGATTCCTCGAGACTTAGGACAATGAATGAAAAGGAACTTACATAATGGAAGCCAAAGTAAAAGCTTTATGGCATTTAAAATTAGAATACTATCAAAAAAAGGGTTCACAACATGTTTAGACAACTCTTTAATGGATAAAACTTACACAAGCTAATAGCTTAAGAGTTATGTAAATACATTTTAAGTTTCTTAAACTCTGATATAATTACTAATTTACTATTAATACTTATCTTTTTAAACTTTACTAAGTCAGGAATAACATATTTAAGGATAGGTAATATTATCCCACTTCTGATTATGTAAGGCATGAATCCTAATACCTTACTACCAAACATAGTCTAATATCCAAATTAAACATAATTAAAGTCATTTATTTACTTACAAAATTTGATTCCTGCACTCTCTTCAATGAGTTGAACACAAGGTTTGAATGCTTAAAAACTTTTATTGAAAACTATTCAACCAATACAGCTTATAGCCAAAGCTTAACTAACTTTTACGGACATTGTCCACTACTTTTATATGAAACAAGTGACCCGAATAATAGGTTTCCGCATTCTTATTACAGATATTTCTATCTGAAATAAGTTATTTCAGTTATTAATTCAGGGTGAAGATTCTGTTTATTCGATTATTTCAATTCCGGGTTCAAATTCTTTTATAACTTAAAGTTACTCACTAAAAATAGCTAATGAGTTTATTCAACTCTTACATTCGGCCATTCGACAATAGTCAGACTCCGGGCTGACGGGAATTCGGGTTCACTTGTTTCAAATGCTATTTAATACTATATTATATTTAACAAATTACACTTATATATATTTAGATAAACATGGTATAATAAAAAAAAGGATTAAAGCATTTAATTAAAAGAAGGCTTAAATTAATTTTCTGAATCAGACTTATAATCATCGAGAATTGAGTCGTCCCACTGCATTGATGGTGTTGTTATATCCGTATCTTGACTACGGGCGCGCGCTCTCATCATTGGTAAATGGGGTGATCCAACTCTTGACTTTACTGGAGAAACCAAATTTTCTGTTTCACCATTTTCATCCACACCAGTAGTTAAATCTATTATTTCCTCTCCTACTGGCGCTGAAACTGAGGTCTTTACACGAGGATTGAATTCTTCCTCTGCCTCTCGCTTGAACCATTTCTTCAAACGCGTAACCGAGACTCTCTCGATACGATCAGGATCCTGTAAATCTTGGACTTTATAATTGTCCTTCGGTTTTTCGTATTTCATTATAATCTTATGCGGTCCACTGTATCTGAACGAAAATTTTTTTCTAATTCCAAATTCTCCAGTTTTACCGTAAACTGCGACAAGATCTCCAACTTTAAACTGAACATCACGATGATTTTTATCGTGAAATTTCTTTTGTGATTCTTGTGCTTTACGAATATTCTCTTTAACTAAATATCTAGCATCCTCCCAACGAGTTCTCATATCGATCAATTCAGTTTGAATGGGTAACTCCAAGGTGACATCAATCGGTAGTGTTGCTTCGAATCCATACATTGCATAAAAGGGAGAGATGTTTGTTGACTTATTCTTTGAAGTATTATAAGCGAATTCGATGAGATTCAAACAACGATCCCAATTGCGCATATTTACATTTGCAAACATTGCTAATGAGTCTAAAATTGATCGATTCGCTCGCTCAACTAGACCATTGCAACGAGGGTTATATGCAGTTGTGAAACTTTGTTCAGTCATGAAAAATTTTGTTACTTCTTCCATAGCAGCTGATACAAATTGCACTCCTTGGTCAGTCAATACACGACGCACGGCGCCATGTTTGCAAACAATTTTATATATGAAAAACTTTGCTATCGAATCTGATGTGGCGTCTTTCAGACAATCAGTGATCAGATATCTAGTGGCGAATTCGACAGCCACTATTATATATTTGTTCTTAGCCTTTGTAATTGGTAGTGGTCCAACCAGATCCATTGAGATTAAATCGAAAGGTTTACCTGTCTTAATAGGCTGTAGAAGACCTTTCCTTTTCCCAATATCAATTTTGCGTAATTGACAGCAAGTGCATGATCGAATGAATCTTCTGACACTTCTCTCAAGTTTGGGCCAATAAAATCTTATTCGGATTTTATTCCAAGTCTTAAAAAATCCAGTATGTCCACCTGTTATTCCTGCATGTATTTCTTGCATAACCTCTTGTCGAAGGTGTTGTGGTAAACATAACAACCAAATTTGTTTTTCGTTTAAATCATAACTTTTTCTAAATATGATTTGATTGATCATTTTATAATTTTTCTTATATTGTTCATTATTTTTATCTAGTTCTTTTATAATAGAGTTGCACCATGTATCCTTTGATTGTTCCAAAATCATATTTAACTTTTCAACATTAAGGCAATTGATATAATTTATCTCTTCTTCATCATTCAGTTTGTCTAAAGTGTTAGACATTTCCAATAGTTCGCACTGTGATAAGCAGTTTACTTTGTTTCTGCATTTATTATTTTTTTGATAAGGGATTTTTCTCATGTCTGAATAATATAGTGGAATTTCAGTGATATCGTCGCCTGCAGGTTCTACTAATGTGCGACTCATACAGTCGGCATTACCGTGCGATTTTCCATTCTTGTATTCAATTTCAAAATCATATTCACTGAGTGCAAGAGAATACCTCGCGAGTCGCCCACATGGGTCTCTAACTCGTTTTAAGAAACAAAGTGCATGGTGATCAACTTTGACCTTGAACTTGACTCCGGCTAAATAGGTTCTTAACTTCATAATAGCTGTGACCACACTTAGACATTCTTTATCAGTTACACAATAGCGTTGTTGTGCTTTATTCATAGTTTTTCCACCATATACAAGTACTCTTTCATGTTCATTTTGAAGTTGATGCAGAACCCAACCCATGGCTTCATCTGAGCTGTCCGTATATAATATTAACGGGAGACCCGGTAAATAATGTCCAAGCACCGGTGAAGAGATCAAACTCTGCTTTAAATCCAAGAATGATCTATCTGCTCTCTCATTCCAAGTGAAATTTTCTTCTGTCTTTCGTAATAAATAAGTCATTCCAGTGGCCAGTTTTGCGTAATCTTTAATTAAATTTCGATAATATCCACTGAGACCCAGGAAACTACGAACGTCTTTCAAACATCGTGGAATCGGAAATTTAACAACAGCTTTAATTTTATCTGGATCGCCTTGTATTCCATCAGATGAAATATTATATCCAAGAAAATTTATTTCTGGTGACAAGAATTCACACTTTTCTGGATTCAATCGTAAGTCGTGTTCGTGTAGTCTTTCGAATATTTGTTTAATATGATATAGATGCTCTTCAAATGTATGCGAATATATAAGAATATCGTCCAAATACACCTGTGTAAATTTGTATTTGAGCCCGCTCAGGACTCGATTCATATATCTCTGAAAACAAGCAGGGGCTGTTGCTAAACCAAATGGCATTACTACAAATTCATACAATCCATTATGTGTTACAAAAGCCGTTTTGTGTATGTCTTTTTCTAGAATAGGTATCGCCCAGTAGCCGGAAAATAAATCTAATTTTGAATAATATTTGCAACCATTAAGAGAATTCAACGTATCATCTATTCTTGGTATTGGAAACACATCTTTAATTGTAATGTCATTCAGTCTTCGATAATCTATGCAAAATCGCCATTTTCCATTTTTCTTTTTGACCAAAACTACTGGGGAAGCAAACTCGCTCCTAGATTCCCTTATAATTCCTCTCTGTAGCATTTCATCTACTTGCTCTTGAATTATTTGTTTCTCTTTAAAACTTGTCCTGTACGGTGCTTTATGCACAGGTTTATTATCTCCTATATCAATTTCATGAAAAACGTCTTTTGCTCTTTTCAAATCTTGAACGGATCGGGCAAATAAGTGTTCAAAATCTATTAAAAGTTCTCTAACTTTATTGGACTGATTTTCATTTGTTGTTTTGATAATATATTCCAAATTCTTGTCTTTCGGATTAAAATTTTCAACAAAGAAATTATCAATGAAGTTAAGTCTATTGTTTTGAAAGAGTTTATTGTTGTATTGCATTTGGAACATAAATTCGATAATATGGTCAAAATCTTCAGTAAATAAGTAATCATCTTTATTAACGTTATTATTCAAAAAGATAATATCACTGGTCTGTGTATTCTCTGACCCAAAATTAATCTTCACATTGTTAGTAACACAAAAATTAAATCCTAGTAGTATATCAAACGGTAAATCTTGAATGAGATAAAGCATAACAGATGTCGTTTCACCTTCAATGGTTATGTCAGTTATAAGATAATAATCTATAATTATCAGTTTTCCGCCCATTAATCTCACAATTGTTTCTTCATTTGTTTCTCTAATTTTCTTTCCGAGTGTATAGGCAAAAGACTGATTAATGAAAGAAGCCCCCGACCCTGTGTCGATTACTGCTTTTGCAATTTTGTTATTTATAGAGACATTAACTGTTAAAATATTAAAATTTGTTGATGGGTCTAGTACTAAAAAATTGACGAATTCTTTCCCATCTTTTGAGTTCGTCTTTAAAAGTTTCCCTGACTAGAATTAGCTTGTGGTTTTTGTTGAGTCAATTTTGGACAATCTCTTTTGAAATGTCCAAATCGTTTGCAGTAAAAACACTGTATCTGACCATCTGTAGTTCGTTTAACATTGTTATCCACATTAGTGGGTTCGTCATTTTGTTTAACGTCTGTTTGTTTTTCTGAATCTTTATTTTGAATGGTATTTGTGAAACGCTTATTCCATTGATTACCATCATTACGATTTTGATTATAGTTATTAAATCTATTATAGTTATTTGAATACCTATTTTTCGCATCGATTTCATATACTACATCTCTTAATTCTCTCATTGATTTAGATAAATAGTCGAGTGTTCTTTCAGTTCTTGAATTGTCTGATTGAAATCTTTTATTTCTATCTTCTCGAAATCTTCGTGCAGAAGTTTGGTTTGAACTTTCATCCTCAAATTCAACTCGTTTATTGAATTTCCTCGGATTTAATCTCTTCTCGAATGAAGTTACCATAAGTTCGATATTTAGGGATTTATTGTAAAGTTCATCTACAGTTTTAATAGGTTTCTCCATAATGTAATTCATTATTCTTTCATAAATATCATCTCTCAATCCATGTATTATCTGTGATACAATAAATTCTTCAGGCAATTTAGGTCTGATTTTATTCAACTCAGTTTCTTTGTCTCGAATATAACTTGCAACATTTTCATTGAAGCCTTGTTTTTTCATATAGATGGCTTCGGTATTCACAATATTATCCGGCTCTGTTTGACGTTTCATAAATGCCTTCTTTGCACTAGCCCAATCATTAATTATCCCATCTCGGATAAGCCTTAAGAAATATTCAATTGCTGGTGTGCCTTCGAAACTTTGAATTAGCCGATTAAATTTTGTTTTCTCGTCAAAATTATTCGCATTGGTTATTATCTCATATAATTCTATCCAACCCTGTATGTCATTCATATTATATTTCGGCAAAGGTATAAGCGCTCCAATCGGTGGTATAACAATTGGTTTAGCAGTTTTATAAGCAGAAGCTGTGCTGGTAGGACTCGGTGCATTAGGTATTCCATAAAACTCGTCTTTGTTCACAATTTGATGTTCAATTTTTTTACTATAGGCTGGTCGATTATCATAATCCAATATAGAATCCTTATCTTTTATTACCAATGATTCGTCATCTTTTCCTTGCCCAGTGGCAGTGCTCAGAATGTCTGAAACGGCTCTAGTTCCCAGCATGATGAAGTCTGAAATTGTTACACTTCTTATTAGATTATTATTCAGCAAATATTATTAGTTTAATTTTATGATAATGCAGAAAATAAAGCTTTAACACTAAATAATTAAATTAAATTTGTGTTTCATGAATATTGTTAGATTTGTTGATGACAGTCAATATAGCAATGTCAAAATTGTGTTTGTTTTGAATTAATTCTGGTATTCCATTCTTCCAAGTAATATGCCTTATTGGAATACGAATAGCTATATAGTTTTCAGTGAGTCTCGTTCCAATTTCGTTAAGTCCAATTATCTGAACGTCATCTGCTAGTTGTATTTCTTTTTGTTCATTAATAAGCCACATGTTCAGACTATTCACTATTTTGGCATCCGTTATATCATATCTGTTTACATGATTTAATGGAACTTTTATGAAAACATTTTCGATAACAATTTTTCGGAAGTGATTCGCTCGATAATATAATCCGATTATTAAGTCAAACTTTGCAACATTCCTATTAGTTCCTACATTTCCATAGAATGTAGACACCTCTGTCGTTCTAAACCAAGCCATTTTCATATACAGTATTAGAAAGATAATGAAGATGAAAACAAATATTGAATTGACCAAAGTTGATAAATTATCTTCATTAGGGATGAAGTCATCAATATAATATTTTGCCTCAGCCTTTCTTGTATTGACAATAACAACACTTCCAATTATACATCCAAGAAATCTTGTATAAGTTAATATTCCGAACACCACGATGAGTGTAATTACAATACGTAATAAGTCTCCAACGAGTGAAACATAGCTGAACATTGAGAAGAATTTCATTGAAAAATGAAATTTTCTATCAAGATTATTGAAAGCTGCATTAAGATTGTACTGAGACTTATACAGATAATTAGATATAGCTGTAAGATGTTCATTATTCCATTCAAAATTCAAAGAAAAAGCAGTTCTATTCAGTTCACGTAAATACGTATCATTTCTTTCATTTAATAGTTCATCAAGTAATGGATTCTTGCTTGAATTCAATTTATTTCTAATGGTTTCCAAGATTGTCGAATGATAGGATTTGTAAGTAATATTTGAGCTTCCTGCTAAAACTCCGTTAAATGGTCCTAAAAGCGTTTTATTTAATTTACCAATAAAAACTTCGCATAAGGTTTCAATCTTAATTACTTCTGCCCACGAAACAACTTTTGTTTCTACAGATTCACGCCCTCGACAATGAACAAAATAATTCGGTACAGCCTTCTTATGAATCACATATTTGAATGATCCGATCGAGACAGGATTATATTCAATCTCTGTTCTTTGTTTCCATTTACACCATTTGATAATATTTTCTTCCCCCCAATTAAATATTGCTTGTCCGCAAGCGGTTGGTTGTATCAAAGCATCAGATTGAAAAGTGAAACATATCTGTCTATTTCCAGTAATTTGACAATGAAAGTCCTCCGATTTTGCTTCAAATTCGATTTTATTTCCATTCATATTTATCAACCAGATGTTTTGGAAGGAATCAAATGAAATATATTCATTTGAATTATTAGCACACATTCCAAAAATACATGGAAACGGATTAGGTCTGAGTGCTATCATTTGAAATACATTATCTCGACGTGGTCTACGAAGTGGTATTTGTAGATGTATCCAAAGTTCGTTTTTGTCATTTTCTATCTCATAAGATACTAATGGTAATAAGTAATATAACTCGTAATCTTTAAACTCAATCCCTAATTCATAATTATATTCAATTTTAGTTTGTATTTCCAAAAGTATATTTTTCAGAGTGGACCAGCCTATCAATGAATGGCTTAGAACAGATGATCTTAAATCCGAAAATATCGTATCCCATAAATTAATAGAATCCAAATTTAAATTCATTATATTTTGTGCATTATTAACCTTCATCATTTTAAACATAGTTTGCAAAGATAAAATTGAGAGTAACCATTGTTGTTGACCTAATTTATCAATTTGCGTACCCAAGACATATGCCAAATTATTAAGTTGATATTCCGTTGTATTTTTTAAAAGGTCTATCTTATTATTTAATAGCTTAGTTGTGTCGTCAAGTGCATTTGTTACACCTATTAGTGTGTCTTTCAATACAATTGTTGCTTCCACAGTCTCTTCCAATCGATTTGCCAGTGTGTTGAAGTCATTTCTCAGATTTTCGATATCGTTGTTACTACTGAACAACCAGCCTCCTAGAAAGCTTACAGCCGCAATTCCAGCAGCCCCAACAGCTAAAGTGATAAGCTCACGTTTTGTTTTGCTCAGTTGCCTCATTCTAAAATCATTTATAGATGATTTTGATATTAAGGAAATATCATTTATACTTGCTTCAATTTCCATTTCTAAATCGATACAAGATTTATTGAAAAATTCCTGATATTTATCCTGATGATTATTAAACAACTCTGATGTCACATTAGGATTTATGGCGTTAATAAAATCTGAACATGTGAAATCCATAATCTGACTTCGTAATTTCTGATTTTCGAAATTTGGTAATTTAATTTTTAAAAAGTGATTCCAGACCTGATCGAAGACATAGGTTTTACCAAGTTTAGTGAAATGGATTCCATGAGAAGCACTTTTTATCAAAAATTCTTCATTGAGTAAACGTTCAAATTCTGGTTTAGGCTCAATTATAATGGAGTCATTTCGTTCAACGACAACTGTCCCTAAATTAGCTTTTTTTATTTCTTTTGATGAGTTTCTTTGTCGATTTAGCTTTGCTATAAAATCTCTGTGTTTCTTAATAAAAGGTGATTCCGTTATAACAGTCGGAGGTTGAGTAATTACAACAGTTATTCTATAGTTTAGTTCCTCTGCTATTGCTCCATTTTCGAGTTCACGTACTTTAACATCATTATTATCCCAATTATTTGTTTTCCAGGAATTCATATCAGTTTCGTTAATCTGGATCGCGTCGTAATATGTTTGAAAATGCTTTTTAATATAATCTTTCAATTTATTGCATGAAAGTTCTATAAATTGATCTTCAATGTTGCAGACAAAATTCGAATATATTTTAAATTTTTTCATTAAGCTCTGCTTTATAACTGCAGGCTTTTCACTTAAATCCAAATAAATAAATTCTTCCATAATAGTGTAGAATACCGATAAATCTAAATTTCCAGTCTCAAAATTATAAGGCATTGGGCGACATGCCTTAGGATATACGACATAATATGGTAGTAAAGGCAACTCCGATATTGCATGTGAGGCAATAGACTTTTGTTCATTATCTGTATATTTTATTTCGGAATAGCAAGTTTCAATCCAATCCTTTGATGCGTTGAAAACTTGATACATTAACTTGCATTCGTGGCTGAGCGTACTATTGCATTTATAAGCAAAATTAAGTAGAAGCCGTAATAAATTCTGTCGAGAAATAAATTTTATTGACTTTTTTTTAATCTTGTCCAGAAGCTCTTCATCTTCTTCTCTGTAGATTTCTATACTATCTTTCAGCGTTAAAAATTGGCCACTATTCTTTCCTACTGATTGTAAGGGTGACTCAGTTATATTTTGCTGGACCTTAATGGAACCTGTTGTCGTCTCGATTGAGTTATTCGGAAAGTATTCTTCACATGACTTTGTTTTGCTAGGGTGGTTAGTGAAATCAATGATACATGTGAAAGTCTTTGTACTTGGTTTGAAAAACCATTTTTCCTGCATATAGTATCCTTCCGCTGAAGGCCAAGGTTCTAAATCTCTGATTATAGAGACAACTTCATTGCCCTCTGGTTTAATTCTTAAATCTAAATTAGCCTGACCAACTCTATTATTCCAGACATTTTCCACCGTCGTTCTATTCAAGTGTTGATAGAATACTCTAATCTTAATTTCGTCAATAAATTCATTTAATCGTTTAAGGCTGAGCATAAACATTTGGTCGTTAATATTCGCCACTTTTGTTTGGTAATTTTTAAATGAATATAATTGAGTCTCTTTAAAACCACGAAATCTTTCATTATAATACCAGTGACGTTTTATATTCATTATATACCACAACTCCTTGTATAAATCCAATATCGATTGATTATTAACAGGAAGCAAAGGTAATTCATATATGAAACTAGAGTTTGTTAAATAATATGGAAATAATATAAAATTTGGCATCGTTTTTTCTTGCATCAAACATTTCTCTAGATAAGTTAAATTCAGTCGATCTACCGCTTTAATGTATATTTTATATGTATAATTATAGCTGAGTGTTTGGCTGAGTTCACTACAATTTCTTTGTTCTGATTCGGTTCTGTTAATTCGCTCACAAGATTGATATTTTATATAATGTAATTCCAGGAGTCGTTTTCTTGAAACCAGAAGCATATATTCTTCTTCCTCAGTTGGATTTGTTAGATTATTTTCATTGAAAATGTAGTCATTCAATACACTATCTTCTTCATTTAGATCGTAATTATTGTTCACAGTTATTGACAGTTCTATATATGTTGAATCGTTAAAAATTGCATATTGGTTATCTCCAGAATTATTAAGTGGTTTGTTTTCTTGACAAGCTGATAACTCTTCCTTTGTTAATTCTAATTCATCAAGAATATTCTTAAGACCCTTATAAATCGCCGATGAAATTTTCGTTTGATTCTTGCAGATCTCAAAATCATATTGAATGCAATTCTTCAGACATAAGTATTTTAAATAAACAACTTCGTTTCTATTAATAATAGAATATGTCTCTGCCAGAACATATCGAAGTGTGAACGAAGAAATTAAGAGAACAAGCGCAGATAGCTTGTATGAATTTATTTTCATTCTTCTGTTAATAAAATCAATTTTCTTATTCTATTAATTGTCAATCAATCAAATCGAAAAATATTCGAAAACAAATATATTTTATCTTTAAGAATAGTATAAATATTTGTCTATTTTCTGAACTTATTCATAAAAGGGGTATACACTGATTAATATTTGTCTATTTTCTGAACTTATTCATAAAAGGGGTATACACTGATTAATATTTGTCTATTTTCTAAACTTATTCATAAAAGGGGTATACACTGATTAATATTTGTCTATTTTCTGAACTTATTGATAAAAGGGGGTATACATTACAACATTTTAGTATTTTTATAATATAATTAGGGATTGATTTACACCTTAAACAAAATCACTTAATTTTTGTACGAATTCAGTATAACTTTTGTTAATTTTTAAACTAGCGCCATCTATATTGGCCTAATCTAGATGTCGCTATGTCTGCGAATGATTTGAAGACGAATTCTGTTTTGATTATTATGTTTAGCCTTATTTATTTATTCTTATAAGTATTAAATATAAGTTAAAAGTATTTATTTAAGTAATTTAACTATTAACTTCCTGGTAATTCTTCTTACTAATATCAAATTAATCGATTTGGTGCTTTATTCTTGATTTAAATTTGATATTTTAAAAGTTATAAAACTTTATATAATTAATTAAAATTATTTAGAACTTGTTTTTAATTAGAATAACATATAGAACCTATTAGAATCATACGTGGTAAACCAAATCTATTTTTTATTTTTCGAATTTTGGATTTCTAAATCATGTTATAGCTATTTATAAATAGTTTATATTTTGAATGGATCAATTAAAACATGTTTATCATTTAAATAAAAATTCATTTTGTAATAAAAATTAAAGTTAAAAACATTTGCTTTTGTTAGTATTTTGTTCTTTTAAAATCGAGTAAGCCGTTCTCCAGTTATAAATTCTTGAAAATTTCATAATGCTAACTGTTGTACTAGTCATGTATCCCGGAATATTAGGGCTTTCATAAATTTTTTTCTGCATTGAAATAACATTATCACTAAACTTAGTTCTAGATGTCTGAAAATGGGTGAAAACATCTATTATGTTTTACTGAGTACGAATAAAACTTTTAAACTCAATAATTTTAACGTACTTTATTAATATAATGTTTTAAGTTTAAAATTTTGAGCGTTATTGCTGAAAAGTTAATATTTTATTTTATCGTTGATTTTAAATGTAAAACGTGTAAAACGGCTATTTTAAGTCGTAGTTTTTCCCCTTAGATTTATATCTAATTTTGACGTACTTCACGCAATTTCAACCAATTAATTTTAACGGGAAATACAACTAGTAATGATATATTTATATTTCATTTATAGTTAACATTTTACTGAGACTGTAACTGTAAGAGGAAAGGGGTATCTCCTGGACATAAAACAAGTAATCCCTGAACTGTAAGAGGGAAGGGGTATCTCCTGGACATAAAACAAGTAATCCCTGAACTGTAAGAGGGAAGGGGTATCTCCTGGACAT